>PVJI01007865.1:0-75103 GCA_004026765.1 Micronycteris hirsuta | reverse complement strand
TCATTTTAGAGAGAATCCCCTACCCTTGATATCTGCTCAAATTCCTCATCTGCCACCATCTCCACAATGATACGTGGTCACCCTGGCCTGCAATCAGCAAGAATTTTCCATTTACTGACTGACACCACCACCCACCTTCAACCCCCACCACACCCCATCCTGCTTCTTTCCCATAAATCATCGCTTTTCCATATAGTGTGGATAAAGACTAACTGGAACTTTAAGCAAATGCAATCAGTAGAAGCATCTATGGGAGGAACTGGGACTTATGGAAGCTTTCACGCTCTATGTAATTGTGAAAACCCTACAGGAAGAAATCTTTGTTTATAGTAAAGCTTTATGGTTCTAACTTTCCCTTCCCTTAACTTCCTTTTCCCTTCTATAAATAGCCCTCCCTCTTGGCCAGAGTGTGCATGTGGTTTGCCAAGCCTGCATGGACTGGGTAGCAACCCTTTCTGTTGCCCAAATAAATCCTTTTTGGTGACAAAAGACCTTGTCGATATTTTTCAGTCTTTACTAAAGTCTCGTTCCCTCTGTTGCAATAGTTCCTAAATAAAATATTTTTATACCACTTTACTGACCAGCTCTGTTTTTCTTTGATATCCACTTAGTGGTCCTATGTTGTAGTCACACTTAATTATTCTCCACTTCTGAGAACATTTCTTGCTTTTCCACCCCATCCTGCCAGTACACCTGCTTGGGAATAGCCTTGTCTCGCTTCTCTGCCTGGTTGAATCCTAATCATTCTTTAAGACCAAGCTCACATCATTTATTAACCAAGTCCCCTCCTCTCCATTTCTAAAACCACTACCAGAGCTCAGACCCTCAAAATGCCTTGGCTGGATGGCTGCCAACAACTTACATTCACCAGGTCTCTAGTGTTGAACCCCTTCAAATCTATTTTCCACCCCAGCCAGAGCAATTTATTTAAAATACAAATTTGGTCATCTTATCCCTCACTTGAATTCTTAAAGTCTTTCCATCAGCTACTAGGGAAAGCCTAAACTCATTAACAGAGAATATGAAGGTGATTCTTGAGCTTCCTCCTGCTTGTGTCTCTGCCATTTTATCTTTTGCCCCTTCTTTCCTGCTACTTTTCCCTTTATAAGACGAAGTTGCACGGGGCTCCCTCTAATACACACTCTCTGCCCCTCTTCACTACCACGTAATTTCTGTTTTATATCTTTGCTTAAACTGGCCTCCAAGAAATCTTCCCTAACTGCCTCTTTTCAAATATATAGGAATATGATATATAATATATACACTTAGGATAATGTATATTCCTAAATGTATATGTTATAGGAATGTTCTCTCTCTATATATATATGTATATAATATCCATATATGCATCACCATTTATGTATTTAACATGTTGTTTTATATTTATTAACTTTTCTCTGTCCCCAACAAGATGATCTCAATTTAAGGGTGTAGACCAAGTCTCCTCAGTATCTAACCTACTATATGGTACAATGTAACTTCAGTAAAATGTGTATTAAGTGAAGAAATGAAAGGAATGCTAGAAGTTTTAACAGAACTTGAAGATTTTATTGTTTTCATAATAAAAACATGAAGCTCAGAACTGGATCACTTGGCCCTTTTTCTGTTTATATCCTCCTAATTCAAAATGCTACGTCTCTTAATAGCCAGTTTTCTCTTAGATCAACAGTTGGGCTCAACACATTCAAGCCTCAGCACAATTTTCTTTGTAGTTTTAACCTGTTTGCTCAAAATTGGCTTAGTCTGCTCACCACAGCCACTCTGCTTCCTGTCGTAATGCTCCTTTCCCTGTGCACACAGACCATCCTTCCCTTCTTGTGCTCTGTCACTTTGTGGGGCTGGTGTTTTCCACACTTCTTACAGAAAGTCTGGTGGGTTTCAGGAACTTCACCATGTTGGCAAGAGTGCTACTGGCGTGGAAGGAGCTAGATGTACCCTTATTTTAAAAGTATTTCTCTCCACATAAATATTTCAATAACTGGGAATTTATTTGGGTTATTAAGCTCCTCTTTTTAATTGCCAGCTCTCCAAGAGGGAAACCATCAGTCACTCACACTTGAGTGTGAATTCAAGCCACTGACTACCTCGCTCACACCAGTTGGAGTTGAGAGGTTAACTGGAGTAGAGTAGTATACTTTTGTCATTCTTTCGGTTGCACAGCACCCTTGAATACTCTTCTTATATTTGATGTTTCTATATCTAATTGAATAGAAGCCAGGCCTTATGTTCTCAACCTTCCTTGTAGTTAGGCTCCTCCCATCTGATACATTTGCACCAGACTTTGAACTGGGATCTTGGGAGACAAAGAAACAGGCAAGACCCAGTGTAGCAAGAGTGAAGCAGGTGCATTCAGATCCCCAGGGATCAGTAGCAAAGGTTCTATTAGGAGGGTCCATGCCTCACATTAGAGTCAGTGGTGGAAGCTGTGATGTTTCTCTGCTGGAGTTCTGTCTTGACATTTGGTCATTGGTCCCCCAAGCCTGGTTCTTTCACCTTCTGGGAAATTCTGTGAATTTGATGCCCTTTAGAATCCTTTTCAGTTAAACTAGTTAGAATATATTCCTACACATTCTGCCTAATACTACTGACTAATAGAAGTAGGGAGGAAGAAGGAAGTACTTATTATGGTGCTTGGGTAAGACAAACCAGAAGAAGAATGAGGGCCTTTGGACAGGGGAACAGCAATATATAACATACATCCTTGGAGGAGCAGGGGGATCATTACACTTTTGTCTACTTGGTTAATTGGTCTATGGTCCTGGTAGGAACCATTATGGGCCTAAAAATAATTACTTACCCATCTTCAGTGAGCTAGGTGTATGCTGAGAAATACTGATATCTATGGGTTTAGAAATCTGCAGACTTTAATCTTCTCCAGTCAGCTCAAACTCCCTGGTCCGGAGAACCCCTGACTTTTCTAGTGCAGAGCACTCACTCAGCATTGGTGTAACTCTTCCCTTTGAAACTGCTGTTCCTCTTTCCAAGGGGAAGAAGAGGGAGAGAGGATAGGAAGGAGGAGCAGCAGCAGCAGAATACAAAGAAAGGAAAAAAGGAGGGGAATATAGTTTGTGCAGAGGAGAAAATGCTGGGGAGAGAAGATATACAAATGTACACTTGGAAAAGGAGTATTATCCTGCTTCTTTTAAATGCTTCTTATCTTTTTGATTTTCCTCTCCCTCTAAGACATTCATTCAATACTAATGATTTTGCCATTTGAAAAGTCTCCTAGAACATATTCCTTTGCAAATATTAAGGCTCATCTATAAATGAAAACTTAGATCTAGACCATCTAAATAAATGTGAGATTTTAGGGGAAAGTATATTCATTTCCCCAGCAAATATTTATTGAGACTCTTTATGCGCCAGGCACTAAGCCCGTGAGCAGTGCTGAATAAGATGGATAAAGGCCCTTGGGAGCTTCCATTAGCATTGAGCTCATCTATACTCTCATGTTTCATAATCTATTAAAATAAATGACCTCTCTTGAAATCATAGCAGTGGTAAAATGGCAGATTAAAGTGTCTATCCCAAGGTTACATACAGGTAGGTGCTTAGTATAATTGCTTTGTAATGATAAAGTGATGATACTATTAAAACTCTGAGTATAGGCAGCGTAATTTCTTGAACTTTATAAGGCAATGGAAAAAATAAATTTTTATCAAGAATATTAAAAAGTGCTATAAATCAATCAGTCAGGACCTTCTAGACAGACAAATAGATGCGTTTAACCTGTGAGTATGCTATTAGTGTTACTGAAGATCCTTTCCTCCTCCTGATGTTTTTTCTACTAGACAGGAGCCCATTAGTGTATATATTAGTATATACTAGTATAATGCTTCTGATCTTCTGCCAACTCTGCATGTATTCCACTCTGGGGATGACGTTTGAAAAACGAAATTGGATGTGACCAACTCAGCTTCTTTCTCTTAGGATAGAGCTGAAGAGGAGTGTGTGTTTATCTCTTTGCCCCTCTGGGGACAGGCACTCCCCATGCTGGGGGCAGGGAAGGGGTCTGCCCAGTTCCTGCAGTGCCTACCACTTGGTAGGTGCAGCCAGACTCAGTGTTAGGAAGTCTGCTTGCTTAGACATCAGCCCTCCAAACTGAACTTTATTAGTAATAAAGGTGATTTCTTTGGGCTCCCACTACCTTACTCTTAAGTCTTGTTTTCCCATTGATTTAGATACCAGGTGAGGAAAAGGGGCTAGTTATTGGCCCTTCAAATTAACTAAGATTGTCTCAACAATTAAGTAAAAAAAAAAAAGTAAAACTTAGTGGAAAGAGCACAAACTGTGATATCAGATTTGAATTTCGAATGTTGGCTGTGTGGTCTTGGTTAAACCACCTGACCTCCGAAAATCTCATTTCTTCTGTAGTACCCTCGGAGTACTGTATCTAGTGTTGTTGCAAAGATGAAAGATAATGTATGTAAAGTACCAAGCACAATGCCCTGCATTTAATAAAAAGTAACTGGTGGTGGTGCCGATTTAGGGTATCCAACACTGGTATAGTTACAGAAGTAATTCTGCTTTCATGAAAACTGATCTCTTTAAGAAATAACACTAAAATTTTATTTTATTTTTTTACCAATTAACTAAAAATACATTCCTCATATAAAACATTGCCCATTTTAAAATAATTTGGTAACTAAATATTTTTTTTAATTCAGGGGAGAAAATGAGAACCATTGTAGTGAAAGTGATTATTTCCAGTTTATTAATCTGCCTCGATCGCCGTAGAGAAAAACTTTGCTGGTAGTAATAAGGTCTTCCGTTAAGTCAGGCATGATGAAAGGGGTGCTGGGAAGGAACAAATCAGGCATCTTACTTTTGCAGACTTTTTGTGTCCCCTCATTTTTAAAGCTAATGTTCCATGTATGAAATTGTCTCTGAGTCAACATAAGATACCTGCTTTTTTTCCCCCCTCATACGCATCTTTCTGAACAGTTTTCATCATCCTTGCCCATCTCTGCTGACTTCAATTCATCGTTGGCAAAGGTGTGGAGTGTTTTGTGACAGGATGACAGATTTATTTTTTAAAAATCCAGATATGTTTCTATTATTTTTCTGATGCATGCCTTCCAAGGTTCATTGGGCTTGGAGATTTTCATGTTTAGCTCAAATAAATGATAAACTCCTATATCAATTTGTGACCTATACTGAAAAGTAACATAAATTGATTCCATTTAGATTATTTTATTTGTTATGAGGGCATTATTTTCACGTTTTCTTTGCTGTTCTGAAAGTTTATATTTAGAATATTTTCTCAGCAAAGCGACTATTTAGGTAAAAAGGAGGTAAGAATTTTCCTTTTCTCTGTTTGCATCATTCTTAAACAAATCTACCCATCGGCAACTACACAAATGAAACCAGAATTAAAGAAACAAAATAATTCTTTTGTGCTCACAAGTGGAAACAGTATGTTTTTGCAAAGCACTAATGAGTAGTTTCTAAGATTATAAACACAGTTTATTAGAACTCCATGCTGGAGAGTTCTGTCGTGGAGGGTTCATGTAAGGAGCCAGCTATGCAGAGAGGGAGCGCTTTCGGCCTGGAGTCCTCACCCACAACAGAAGCCAACAGGATACATCAAATGTATCCAGTACATGACTGAACACATATATCTGGTACATCCAGAGAACCAGGGATACTTTAATAACCGAATTCGGTTAGAGTTCTGTCACAAGCATAATAAAATCAAATGATTTTTTCCCTACTCTTAACCAATATTGCCTAAAACAAAATGCTCCGTTATTGATGCCCAGGGAAATCAGGGTTTCAGACTGCTCTCTCTCGCGCATTTTCTCCAGTTCCCTGCAACGGGGAACGACATATTTACTGAAGTAATTTTGCTAATAAATATTAAAACTCTTTTAGTGGCAAGCATCAAAAACTCAACTCAGAATGCCTTAAGCACAAACGTGAATTTACTGGCTTACGTTAGTCAGCATTAGATAACTTTAGGCATGGCCGGATTCTCAAACCAATACTTTCCAATACGAGGTGAGACAAAAGGAAGTTTACAGTAGTTCATATGGGAAATAATACAATAATTAAATAATAATGCAAGAATAAACTCTGTGTCTTGGGTACTCACATCTTACAAACCTACTTTTGCCCCATCCTGTATAAATAAAATAAAATCCACAAATGTGGACTACATATGTAATTTAAAATATTTTACTAGCCACGTAAAAAAGAAAAAAACAGATGAAATTATTGTTGCTAATATGTTTTATTCAGCTCAATATATGCCAAATATTATTTCAACATGTAATCAATAGAAAATATTAATGAGAAATTTTACTTTTTTTATTCATGCTAAATCTTTGAAATTGGTGTGATTTTATACTTATATATAGCACATCTCGATTTAGACCAGCCATATTCCAAGTGCTCACTAGCCATGTGTGGCTGGTGACTACCAAATTAGATACTGCAGTTAAAACAATGCATCAGGAAGGTATATCTTGCTATTGCTTCACTCCACTTTTCTCTCTGTTCACCTCAGCCTGCAGCCTCATCTGGCTAATTCCTAATTATTCTGTTTTCATTTTTATGATTCTGCCTATGGTGATCTTCTCTCCTTCCACCCCCCCCTTATTTACTAGAGATGTGGTGGGGTTTGAATGGGTGTTCTTTATCATAAAGGTCCTGCAGGTAAGGATACACCAGTACAAATTCATTATTATTAATAAGGGAAAACTCAGGTACCGATCCATACAAAAGGTAAGTTTTCACCAACTCCCAGCTCTGATTCCTACCCAGGCTCTTTCAGATGTGGAAAGGACAGAGGGTTAGTTTTGCCATTTGCACAATAAAAGATAGCATCATTTACAAAGCAGTAGAACTATGTCTGCATTTAGAGGGAGAGTCACTGCTGTTCATATTTGTTCTGCCCCAAGAGAATCGGGGAATTATTTTTCTTTGGAGATCTGAAATATAACAAATGCAACAGTGAACTGCAACGGGGAAAAGCACTGGAGTGAAAGTCGGGAGAGCTGGAATCAGAGCAGTAATAGAGGCTGACAGCTGTGCCAGGCACAGTGCTA
This sequence comes from Micronycteris hirsuta, assembly GCA_004026765.1. Taxonomy (NCBI): domain Eukaryota; kingdom Metazoa; phylum Chordata; class Mammalia; order Chiroptera; family Phyllostomidae; genus Micronycteris; species Micronycteris hirsuta. The sequence goes on along the minus strand of PVJI01007865.1, from coordinate 68,054 downwards.
AGCACTTCATAAATATGACATATTTAATCCTTATATGACTTCATGATGTACGTTATTATAATTTCAATTTTACAGACAAAGAGACGAAACTTTAGTGAAATTTTTTTTTTAATTTCCAAGGTGATAGCGTAAGTATGTCTCAGTGCTGACCCCAAGTTCTTAACTACTGTGCTATAAAGTCCTCCAGTAAATGTGCAGCCAATCATAATATGCAGTACTCGATTTTATTATAAGTGAATCTGTATGACAGACAGAACCTCTGACTTAGTCCTACCAATAGGGTTGCAAATGGAGTTCAGACTTTCCCAGAGCTCTTAATACACTGGTCATTATTCACTGCGGTAAGAACAGGTGAGAAATAAAGAAGGGGGGGGGAGGATGGGCGCTTGGAAATAGGAGGTGGGTGATAGGTACTTATTAAATAGATTCAAAATAATACTGCTAATAATTATAAAAACAACAGTAAAAATAGCTAATATTTATTGAGCACTTACTATGTGCCAAATCCCTGAATTATTTAATTTTATCCTCCCAACAGTCTATAAAACAGATGTTATTATTGCTTTCATTTAGGTTCCCTGACTTTAGGAAGTAATGGCTACAGCATCTTATTAGAAATCCCCAGCTTGCTCATCATTTTCCTTGGAAATTTCTTCATAATGCTCTTGAGTAATTTTTTAAAAGATTTTATTTATCTATTTTTAGAGAGAAAGAGAGAAACATCGATCAGCTGCCTCTCACCAGTGCCCGAAAGGGGACTGAACCCACAACCCAGGCCTGTGCCCTGACCAGGAATTGAACCGATGACATCTCGCTTTGCGTGATAACACCCAACCAACTGAGCCATGCAAGTCAGGGCATGTATAATTTTTATTGTTCCTTGTTCTTCAAAAATTATCCTTCTTTGCCCTGGCTGGCATAGCTCAGTGGATTGAGTGAGGGCTGTGAACCAAAGTGTCACAGGTTCGATTCCCAGTCAGGGCACATGCCTGGGTTGCGGGCCCGGTCCCCAGTGGGGGCGACATGAGAGGCAACCACACATTGATGTTTCTCTCTCTTTCTCCCTCCCTTCCCCTCTCTAAAAATAAATAAATAAAATCTTAAAAAAAAAAAAAAAGGTAGATAAGCCCCAAATTCTAATCGTCTCCTTGAGGCACATTTCTTTAAAAAAAAAAAAAATTAACCTTCTTTGGCTTCTCTGACACAATATTTCTTCATTCTTCTCCTACTTCCATGGTCACCTTTTCGTATCTTTTTCCTTGGTATTCCTTCTCCACTTTTCTCTTTTAAAATTTGGTTTCTGACTTCAGCCTGTTTTTTTCTCAGTTGACTTTCTCATAGCTCAAGTAACATTTGCTTCCGTATCTCAAATTTCCATATAGATGCTGGTGATTCCAAAGTTGGCCTCCTGGATGGACACTTCTTCCCAAACGCTCTACAAAACACTTCGAACTCCATTTGTGCAAAACTGAATTCCTTATTTCCTCCCTAAATTTCTTCTTCTTCTTATGTGCTCTTATTCAGTAAATGCTATTCACCATCATCCACCCAGGTGCCCAAGTCAGAAACCTGGGCATTATCTCTTGCACCCCTCTGTCCCTTAGCTCCTATAACGAACTAATAACTGAGTCAACTCTCCCCACTAATTACTCCTCAAACTGGTCCACTTCTCTTGATTTCCACCCCGACTACCTTAGTTCATTCCTTTTCTTCTCTTACTTCGTATGATAGAAACTGCTAGTTGTTCCCGAGAAAATTCATTACCCCTTTGTTTGTGGTAATAAACCTGTTCTTTGATTGGGCACATGGGTTCAAAGAATAAAAAGTCTGGTTCCTGGCAGCTATCCTTGTAGCTAGGCAGTGGTCATTTGTCTAAATTCTGGCTAGTGGGATATGAGCTGCAGTGATGTAAAATTTCCATGTTTCTATCTTTCAGGCTGTATGCATATGTGGTAGTGGGGAACCGTCTTGGAACATGCAGAGGAGGACAACACCTGCGAATCTGTGGCCTGGAACTGCCCTACCAGCCCTGGATTGCTTATGTCCAGACTAAATGAGGAATAAACTTTTATCTTGTGTATATCCCTGGTATTTGGGTTTATGTTACAGTAACCAGATTTATAGACTTATACCCTTGGAATAATGCAACGACCTTTTGATTGGTCTTCCTGCCCCTACTTACAACTTCTCTTCCATTTGTTTTCTTCATTAAAGTCAGAGTAATTATTGTAGAATTCAAATTTGATCAGATTGTCTTGTTCCCTGCCATCTTCCACTTAATCATGCCATTTCTTTCAGTGCGTGCTTTATATTCCATAGCCTGCCCACCAAGTCCTTCGTTAAAATGGCCTCTGCTTTACTTCTCCAGGCTCACTTCTTATCATTGCCTACCTTGTATGCCAAACCTGAATCACATAGAACCATTTGCCATTTCACAAAATAAGGCAAACTCTCATAGCTCAGTGCATCTGTACATGCTGTTTACTCTGCCTGGAATCCCCCACCCCGCCGTCACTAGTTTCTCTGCCAGACTGATTTCTGCTTCCCTTTTAGGATTCAGGTTACCTCCTCTTGGAAGTTTTTCTTGCCCACCCAAGAATTGGTGATAGTTCTCTCTTATGTATTCCCAAAGTATTCTGTGCATATTTTTTATCAAATATTTGATATTTACTTGTCTATTTCCCTCTCCACCTATACCCTGTCAACTTCCTGGAGAACAAGGATTATTTTCTCAATGATATTGTATCACCAGGCCTTATTACAGACCCTGGCACACAGTAGCACTCAAAAAATATTTATTCAGTGAGTGAATAAGTCAGCAAACAAGTGGATACCGTGGAGTCATGAAAATAGCATTTGAATGGAATACACAGACCAGAGTTTTGAACCTGGTTCTGCCACTGGATGGTCTGAGTTAAAATTGTTTCACTCCACTTCAGTTGAGCCAGATAAGCTCTCAGGTTCCTTCCAGGTCTATGATTTACAAATACATTATATAAGGATGAGTAAAAGTATGCAAACTTATAGAATTGACAACCTTAGAAGCGAATTAATTTTTGTACTAAAAAACGTATTTTGAAAAAAATGTCAAATAAAAGTGAACTTTTACAGCAACCTTTAAGTTATTTCTATTTATAGATTTTAAACTATTTTTATAAAATCAATGATTTTAACAAAACCTTTCAGAAATATCTATTACAATCTCTGTTTGAGAAGTAGAGAATGTGAAATTCAGTGATATTAGGAAAAAGTGTTCCTGGGCTGATTTCCTGTGTGTGTGTGTGTCTGTGCTTCTGAGCAACAGGCTGCAAATTGGAGATTCCAACAACCCTTCCTAGGTTGTTACCTGTATTTCTGATTGGCTATAAATCAAGGTTACCACAACCACCTCCTTGGAATCGATTAATTTGCTAGAATGACTCACAAAACTCAGAAAAACCCATTTATTCACTAGGTTACTTATTTATTACAAAGGATATAAAAGAAACGAATCAACAGTCAAATGAGGAGGGCTAGATCCCAAACAAATGAAGTGCTGTTCTTGTGGAGTTAGGGCCAGGCATGGTGCCAAGTGGAAGCTTCCTGGGTTTCCAAAGAGGAAACCCTCTGAACCCCTCCTTTTTTTTTTTTAATGGTGATTGATTCAACGTCTATTCCGTCTCTCCTCCCATTGCTTTTATCACTCAGGAAATTCCAAGGGTTTTGGGAGCTGTGAGCCAGAACTGTGGCTCACAATTTCACATTAGATAATCAATTAGAGCCAGCAGCAAAGACTGAAGCAGAGTCAGAATCCGACTCAGAACTGTTTTGATAGTGCTGGGGAGGGCGAGAATTCCTGCCTTACCCTTCTTTTTCTCTTACGGCTGAACTAACAATACAATTGACACAAGGCCAAATTAACAGAATAAAAAACAATTTAATACATTTCACAGGACAATCACAAATAACGCTCAGAGAAATGATGAACCAGACAACATTTTATACTTTTAGAGAAAGAAAAAATAAAATGTGGAAAAATTAACAGGATGGGAAAAAAGGGCTGATTAGAAAGGAATCTAAGCAAGGTTTGGGGATTTGTTAGTGAGGAATCTAAACAAAGTTTGGTCCTGAGAAGGAAATTAATAAAGGGGCTATAGGGTTTGTTTGCACAGGCTCCTCAGCTCTAGGTCTCTCGGAGCTCGTAATAATATTGTCTCTTCAGGCCTCGTGGAGCAGGGAGGGCACCTTTTATAGGAGAGATTTATTTCCTGCACTCAGAGAGACAAGGGAAGGTCAAGGTACCCTTTTGGCACTGGCTGCTTGTCTAGTAACGTTGTTTCAAAGTAATCAGTATGTCATTGTAGGGTATTTGGAGGCAAGCTGTCCTGGACCTCAACAATAAACTATTTATCCCACCTATTGTAAAACACTCGTGTGATAATATAGAGCAAAACCAGCAGAGAGCGTAGTGAATTATACCAAAAATAAGGTATAAGATGACTTTCTATGTAAGAATGATGTAATTATGGGGTTGTAATTTAAGGTGGCAGTAATTATAGGAGATGATTAGAGGTAATCATCTCCGTTTCCCTCACCTTTTAAGCAAGGCTACATCAACTGGTCCCTAAACAGATCAAGTTATGCAGTTCTCTAAAATATTTGGAAAAAGAATAGTCTACAACTCTTTTTCATATTTGTCCAAGTACCACATGATACTGATAACAGGGAATTTTTATTTACAGTAATACTCACCTAGTTTTATCACCTTTAGTTTAGAGCTATGGAAAAGATGCCGAAAGGTTGCAATTTGCTTAAGGTTGCATAGTAATATTGTGGCAGAGCCAGAACTGAAGCCTCAGCTCCAACTGTGTCAAGAGGAATTGTGACTTTCAGAACCTTCCCCGTTTCACTCCCATATCTCCTGGTAAGTTTTCAATATGGTCCCTGGCTGCCCAGCCAAGGTCTTATTTTTAAGTTCATAGACTGAACCAGCTGTAGCAATGACCCCGTCCATCCGAGGGTCTCATCCTTTCCTAGCTGTGGTAAGCAGAATTTTAAGGTGGCCTCCAAAATTCCTGCCTCTGGTGTATATGTTCTGTGTAAGCCTTCCCCAAGTGTGTGGGTGGAACCTGTGTACATGAGGAGATGGTCACTCGATTTGATAGGTGACATCATGTAACAAATATATGATGGTGGTCACCTTTGGTCACATGGTGGTAGAAAACAATATACCAATATGGTATGTAATGAGAAAATGGAGTGTTATCTGAATGCAGCTTTCTTGATTTTCCTTATTTCCACCTCCAAAATGCTGCATGGGTTTCTATCTTTTTCTTTCCTCCCCAGGGAGCAGATGAAGGGTACTTCTTTCTCTCAAGGTTATCAGAAATGCGTCTCTTGCCCTGGCTACTCTGGCTCAGTTGGCTGGAGCATTGTCCCGGACACCAAAAGGATGCAGGGTTGATTCCGGTCAGGGCATATATTTAGGTTGTGGTTCGATCCCCAAACAGGGTGTGTATGGCAGGCAATCTATCAACGTTTCTCTCTCTCTCTGTCTTCCCCTTCCTGTCTGTCTAAAAAGTAATAAAGAAATGTCCTTGGGTGAGGACGTTTTAAAAAGTGTCTTTCTCATATTTACATTTTTTTTTCTCTCTCCTTACTTCTTCTCTACAACCTGCAAACATGTAGGGTTTCCTACCCAACAGAACTTTGCCATGACTCCAACTCTTGAACTTCGGTGCTTCTTCCTTCCTCCCTCCCTCTCTCCCTCCCTCTTTCCTTTCTTTTCCTTCCTTCCGTCCTTCCTCTCCTCTCTTTCTCTCATTCTGTGTCAGATCTGTTTTTTCCAGATCTACCCTACTGTTCCTAAACAACACTAAACTCAGCTGGGCCCAGATCCAGAATCAATAACCCCTGGCGGGTTTCAGATCCCAGCCCACTGAAATCAAATAGTAGCACAATAGGGCACCACCGACACTGGTTCCAAGCCGGCCCTTCAGCCGACATTTCTTTTACTTGCTTTATTTCCTTAACCCCTGACCGCTTGGACCTTTTAGTCCGGCAACATGATAGAGTCACTCTGTGAGCTTTCAAATCTCTTTCTTCTCTGATCAGCAGGTTCTCTGCTCCCTTCTGACATCATACTAATTTAGGCCTTTTTTCTATTTTTTTTTTTTCACTTAGAAAGAATGATACCATGAATCCCAACATTCCCATCAACCATCTTCAGTCATTATCAACATAAGCCCAATGTTAGATTATTATTTTGTGTGTGTGGCCCAAAACACATAACATTAAATTTAGCATCTTAACATTTTTAAGTGTAAAGTTCAATAGAGTTAAGTATATTCACAGTGTTGTGCAACAGACCTCTGGAACTTTTTCATGTTTTAATACCGAAACTTTATACTCACTAAACATTGATCACGTTGGATTGTTTTTAAAGCAAATCCCAGAACTTACATAATTTAATTAATAAATGATTCAGTATGTATCTTCAAGGATAAAAGTCTCTCTCTCTCTCTCTTTGTGGTACAACCACAAAACCCTTATCACACCTAAATCAAGGTTTCAACAGGATGACACACTGAACATGAGGTAACTCTAAGAGGGTTTATTTAAAGGTTGTAGGTCTAGGGGAATCACAGGGTATAGTGCAGTGGCTAAGTTGGTACTACCTGCAAGCCCACAGGGCTAAGGAAAGGAAATGGTTACCAGAACCTGGAAGGAGAAAGAGTCTAGGGAGTTGGCTGTCCTGAGAGATGCAATGTCATTTGGTCCAGAGACACAGCAAGCACGAGGTGTCCTTGCAGGAAGGGAGGCAGGGGACTCATACCCTCCCCTAATTTTCTTGCTGGTATTTCTTACTGGCCAAGTCCATCTAATACGTAAAGGGCATGGGAGCCCTGCTAATTAATACAGCTCATACAGGTGGGCCTTCTGGAGGAGAGAGCAGGGTGGAGGTGAAGAGTGTATCGAGAGGAACAAATGGAAGATAACCAGAAAATAATAATTCTTATCATCTCTTAATACATAGTCAGTGATCAGAATTTGCCGACTGTTTCACAAATGCCTTTTATTTTAAAGTTGTTTGTTTTCTTTGGACCCAGAAAATGCCATATGTTATATTTGGGTTGGTGTGTATGATCGTTAATTTTATGTGTCACTTTGATTGGGTCACCATGAGCCCGGGTTTGTGGTCAAACATTATTTTTGGTATTTCTTTAAGGGTGATTTGGGTGAGTTTCATATTTAAATCAATGGACTGAGTAAAGGAGATCACCACCCTCCCTAAGGTGGGTAGGCCTCATCCAATCAGTGGAAGGTCTGAATAGAACAAAAAGGCCAACCTTCCTCTGAATGAGAGGAATTCCTCTTAATGGCCTTTGAGCTGGGACATCATTTTTTTCCTATCTTCAGACAACTCAAAATGAAATATTGGCTCTTCCTGGATCTTGAGCCCACTGACCTTCAGACTGGAACTATCGATACTTTCCCAGCTCTCCTGGTTCTCATGCCTTCTGACTTGGACTGGGACTATTACGTCATCAGCTCTCTGGGTCTCCTGCTTTCCAACTGCAGATCTGGGACTCAGCTTCCATTTCTGTGTGAGCCAATTCCTTATAATAAATCTCTCTCTCTATCCTATTGGTTCTGTTTCTCTGGAAAACCCTGGCTAATATAAATATATCTCAAGTCTATTTTACTCTTTTTAAATGATAACATTATTGAGATATGATTCAATAAGAAATATATATTTGGTCTTTGTCCTTGAATCCTGATGCAGATCTTCTAAAAGCCTTAGAATTTTTGAGTGATAGAAGTGACAGGAGCACTTTTGTTATTTATAACAACCTCCTTTCAACCATGTCTGAGTTTATGCAAATGAGGTGACTCTTGGTGGGCCCCAAGATAGCTTCAGGATGGGGGCTGGTTGCCAGAGGAACCAACCTTGTGATTAGAGGGTTGGAACTTTCAACCCCACCACAGATCTGTGCAGAGAGGAGGGGCCAGAATTGAGTTCAATCACCAATGGTCGATGATTTAATGAATGGTACCTACATAATGGAACCTCCATAAAACCCTCCAGATGATGGGGTTTGGAGAGCTTCTGAGTTGGTGGATATACTCATATGCCGGAAGACTGGCGTACCCCAACTCAGTGGGAATAAGACAGAGTAATAAGAAGCTAGGAAAATTCCTTGTCAAGTAGAATAGGGAAACTGAGACAGATAGCTGAACACAACGGCCAGCTAATCCCCTGAACTTGTCCCCAAGGCTCCCTTTTCTCCAACTTCCCAGTCAGCTAAGGCAGCCAGCCTAGGCTTTCCTGTTGCTCCCTCTATGCTAGTCTCTTCCTTGTTTCCCTGTCCCCAGCTTTAATAAATGCATCTTCAGAGTTGCCTGGACTTGTGTTGTGAAATCTTTTCTATACAAAGTCAAGGACCCACACAGTATAGCTGGCCCTAGGCAGCCCCATACAAGACCAGGTCCCTTGTTCAGTAATATGCACAGAAGCTCCTGGCCTGGGACATTTCTGCACTTCACCCTAAGTACTGCTTCACCTGGCTGTTTATTCCTACTGTTTATAGTGAGCTATTGGTAATAAGTAAAGTGTCTTCCTGAGTCCTGTGAGCCATTCTAACAAATTATTGAAGCCAAGAGAGGAATCATGGGAACCCATTAAATATAGAACTGGTTGGTCAGAAGTATGGGTGGCAACAGGTGTCTGAGGTAAAGGCAGTCTTCTGGGATTGAACCCTTAACTTGTGGGGGTCTACGCTAATACCAGGTAGTGTCAGAATTAAATTGAATTGTAGGTCACCTAGTTGCCTAGTTGGTGTGCAGAAACTAGAAGTGGTTGGTATGGGAAAAAAACTTCAAACATTTGGTGTCAGAAGTGTTGTGAATAAAAACGGTTCAAGATATGATTTACATATCATATAATTCACCCATTTAAAGTGTACAACTCACAGTTTTTAGTATATTCATAGAATTGGCAACCATAATTAATTTTAGAATATTTTATTTTTTTAAAAAGTATTATTTATTTATTTTTAGAGAGAGGGGAGGAGAAGGAGAAAAAGAGGGAGAGAAACATCAATGAGTGGTTGCCTCTTAAGCGCCCACTACTGGGGACCTGGCCCACAATCCAGGCATGTGCCCTGACTGGGAATCAAACCAGCACACTTTTGGTTTGCAGGACTGTGCTCAATCCACTGAGCTACACCGGCCAGGGCTAAAATATTTTCATTACCTCCAAAAGAAGCACTGCACCTGGGAACCACTAATCTCCCTTCCTCTCAGCCCCTGGGAACCACTAATCTATTTTCTGTCTCTAGGATGTCTATTCTGGACATTTCATAAAAATGGAATCACGCAACTTACAACCTTTCTATCTGGCTTCTTTCATTTAGCAGAATGTTTTCAAGGTCCATCCATGTTGTAGCATGGTCCAATAATATCCCATTGTATGGATATACCATATTTTATCCATTCATCAGTTGGTGAGCATTTGGGTTGTTTCCACTTTTGGGCTATTATGAATAGTGCTGCTATAAACATCCACATAAAAGCTTTTGTGTGAACATGTATCTTCATTTCTCTTGGGTATACACACAGGAATGGAATTGTTGGGTCATAGGGTAACTATGTTTAACATTTTGAGGACCTGCCAAGACTATTTTCCATAGTGGCTGCACTATTTTACATTTTTATCAGCCATAAAGAAGGGTTCTGATTTCTCCATCTCTTCATCACTATATCTGTCCTTTTGACTCTTGTAATCCTAGTGCATGTGAAGTAGTATCTCACTGCAGGTTCGATTTGCATTTTCCTGATGGCTAATAATGTTGAACATCCTTTCGCATGTGTTCTGGCTATTTGCATATCTTCTTTGGATAAATATATATTCAATTTATTTGCCCAATTAAAAATGTGGTTATTTCTTTTTTTGTTATTGACTTATAAAAGTTGTTGATATAATCTAGAGAAAAGTTTCTTATCAGATAAATGGTTTGCAGAAATTTTCTCAATTTTTTCACTTTCTTGATGGTGGTGTCTTCTGAAGCATGAAAGTTTTTAATTTTGATGATGTCCAATTTAACTTTGGTTGCTTGTGCTTTATTTTATAATACTTTTAAAAAATTCCTTGCCATTTATTTTGTGGAAGGAACCAGGTTATTTTGTCCTGTAGGATTTCCTATATTTTTAATTTTGCTAATTGCAATCCTAGGGTCTTGCATTATCCTTTATATTTTCTATGAAGTGATAATTAGATCTATAGGCTTGATTAGATTTGGGTTCCAATGTCTACCAGGATTATTTCATGGGTGGTGTTGTATACATCCTAAATATCTCCTCTTTACATCACATGAGGAGGAATATATTAAATAGTTGACTTTTGTATCTATGATGTTAAGATTGACCAGTGGGTTCTATTCTCATTGGTCTGAACTAACCATATACAATTCTCCAAAAGGCTCTTATTTAATGGTTTATCAGCTGGACTCATTTGATGAGCAGTGCTGTCCAATAGAGCTTTCTATGATGATGGAAATGTTCTAGTTGTACACTATCCAATATGGTAGCCTCTAACCACGTGTGGCTATTGAATACTTGAAATATGCTTAGTATATCTGAAAAATAAGTTTTAAACTTTATTTAACTAATTTAAATTTAAATGGTCACATATGGCAAGTGGTTACTGAATTGGACGGTACAAGCCTGGATCCATTATTTCACCAGTGGCTGCATTACTTTTTCATTAGCTAGAATTCTTCTCTAAGAACTTTCCTTTATTAAATCTGACTACCTTGATACACAGCTCAACAGGAAAAGCATACTGTGGGCCTGTTTTTTTTTAATCTTTTTATTTATTTTTAGAGAGGGAAGGGGAAGAAAAACATTGATGTTCAAGAGAAACAGTGGTCAGTTGGAACTGGCAAAGTCCTCAGGCCAGCACTCAATCCACTGAACCACACCAACCAGGGTTAGGCCTGTTTTTCAAGTGGGCACTGAGCCTGCTTTTATAGACAACTTTTATTGGGGTAGCCTGGCCTTTTGGTCCTTCCCAGCTCTGTAAAGCAGCAGAACTATGAGGGTTAAATACATTCTATTCTGGTAGGATTACATTTGTAGTCTATGTATCACTTTCAGGGAGTCTGGAAAAGATACTATTGGTGCCCCATAGCTCTTCCCCAGTGCTCATCTTTGATTTGTGCTGCATCTGTGGTGGACAGTTGTGCACCCAGATGGCTTTCCAAATGAAGTACCTGCTGTACCTCTCAGGAGTATAGAGTATTAGCATCCCCAGGATCAGCCTTCAGCCAAGGGGTTTAGAAGTCATTAGCTAAACACTCGGCCTCAGAGGGACAATTCAGGTGCATAGTGGACAATTCTTCAGTGAAGGTTGCAGGCAGGGTTGAGCCTTGTTGCCCATTGTGGTAACACCTCAATTACACAGCTTTTACTGACTTTCTCCTCTCTGCTCCACTCTCTCTACTCCCTCATTCCAGCTTCGTAGGATCACTTCCTAATAAACTACCTGCTTCCAAGCCCTTGCCTCAAACTTTGCTTTTGGAGAAATATAAATTAAGGCAAGATCTCAAAATATTTCAGTCCATGGCATTTATTTGCTCAGAAATATTCACCAAGTGACTGTAATGAATCAGACAGTGTACTACATGCTGGAAATACAATGGAGAACAAGAGATCAAGTCAAATCGGTTATGCAGATTAATAGGCAATACTTCACAAGTGTAGTAAGCAACATAACAGTAAACATAAGTGTTATTAGTTGTGAAGTGTGGGCAGGTGTATAATCCCTGAATTGTCCCTTGCAAAAACCATATTGCTAGGCGTAAGAGACCGTGAGTGACAGAGGACAAGGCAGACACAAGCATCTCTAGCTTAGACTTTGTGCCCAATTCCTAAAATTCAGTTTGGGATTAAAGAAAGCCCAGTTGGCATGCTCCAATCATCTCTTCTTCAAGGTCACATTCATTTGGCCTTCATAGAGCCTTCTAGTGGAGAGATCCTCATGTCAATCTTATTACATGAATCCAGTGGTGCTTCATAAAAGATCAAGGTTAAAAAAAGGAACCATTTTCTATCCCTCACAAAATCCCCAGAGAACACATGCTGCCTGCAAAGCCAAAACTTTATTCCTCATCACACAAGAACTCCGTGGCCTTAGAACCTTGACCTTGCCACAACCATAATCTTCCTTAGTGTTATATTAAAGGGGTAAACTGGAACTCAATAAATGTTAGAATGTAAAACTAATATGAACCCCTCTTTCTTTTCTTCTTGCCACATCCCTAAGTCTTCTGCTGAGAGGACTTTAAAACACTGTGTATATCTAGTGAGAAAACTGTCCTGACGCTTTCTTACTTAAAAGTCACTGTTTTGAAGCTACTCTGCCAAATTGGTCTTGGCTCTTTGTAAGTAGTTTCTTTGCCTGTATCTCCCCATCAGTGGGAGACTTGGGTTCTGAATCTGTCAATGGCTCAGCCATTGATGCTCCAGAGTTCCAAACAGTCTTTCCACAAAGTGTTTGTTTTTGTTTTTAAGATTTTATTTATTTTTAGAGAGAGGGTAGGAAAGAAAGAGAGGGAGAGAAACATCAATGTGCAAGAGAAACATCAATTGGTTGGCTCTCACATGCACCCAACTTAGGACTTGGCCTGAAACCCAGGCATGTGCTTGAACTGGGAATTGAAACAGTGACCTTTTGGTTTGCGGGACAATGACCAACCCACTGAGCCACACCAGTCAGGGACCCACAAACTTTTAACAGGGTAAACATAGAGTTAAAGTCTATGTTTTCACCACCTTATGTCAAACAAACATCCTGGTGATAACCTAGTCTTTAAATGATGCTGATAGCTGATGCTATCCAGAACTTGTGGAGCATCCTCAATTTTTCCTGTTAGTACTTCACATACATTTTACTTGTTTATCTCTTCAGCCAGACGCTAAAATCTTTGAGGACATAAATAATCTTGACTAAATAAAGGCCTCTATCAGGTAAGACTCTTTCATTTGCTAATGACAGAAAACTGAATGAACTCACATTAGCTTAAACAAAAGCTATAAACCAAAGCCAAACAAAACCTCAGCACCTTATTACTTCATGTAATTAGAAAGGATCAAGTACTGTTATAAGGAGCTCATCTCTTCCTCATGGTTTTCATTTTTTCCTCTCCTCTCTGCTACGTTTGGCTTCACTCTTAGGCAAATAAGATGGAGGCCCCTGGTACAGCACACATAATTTTTAGCTTTGATTAAGCCCAGTTGTCTTGGCTTGATTCACGTGCCTATCTCTAAACTAGTTACAGAAGTCAGGGGAATGTGCTGCTCTGCTTCTCAAGGTCTAGGCCACACACATCCATCCTTTAAACTGGCAGGGCGTGGGGGGCGGGGATCAGTTCCATACAAGTATAGTGGGTGCAGACCAGTGTGTGTGTATATGTGTAGGGGGTAGTATGGCAAACAGATGCTGGTCAGCCAACGGAATTCCACTCTCACTCCCTTTGTCGAGTTCCAAGCAATTCCCTGAGACTGGACCCCTGTGAACATGGATATCTGCCCAAACTGGACTTGTCCGTGACTGCCAGTTCTTCCCTAGAAGTGGGGGCATGGAAGTGGAATACTCACAAAACTCGGTCTGTCCTGCTTACAGCTTGGCCCTGCAAATCCCTCTCCTGCTCTAAATGTCCCCAGCAAGCTGCACAGTGCAAGCAATGTCCTTCCAGACACTTTGGCAGCTAGTGAGTCATGTATACAAAGAACTATTCAAAACAGAGTGCAGTCAGTTCTTCAACAGAGTAGTGAAAAGATGTTTGGAGAACAGAGATAAAGGCATACAACATCTGGCAGGGAGCTGGGGAGCAGACAACCGATTCAGGGACTATCAAGCACCCATAACAAGCTGAAGTGTAATGATGAGTAATGATCATAACAGTGATAATCAAACAGCAGCTAATACATATAGTAGTTACCATATGTCCTGTTCTAGGAACTTTACATGAATTAACTCAGTGAGTCCTCACTATAGTCTTTGAAGTAGATACAATTATTTCCCGCATTTTAGAGTTGAGGTTAAGAATCTAAGGTTACATAGTAAGGAAGTGGCAGGATAAGATTGGTTCCTACAGGAAGTGTCTGAAAGGCCTGGATACAGTGTTAGCCTTGACTTAGTGCTTTCAGCAGCTGTTTCATCACTCCCAATGGACTCTAACTTCTGAGAGCAGGACTGAGCCTAGTGCACCTTTGTTTTCTCTAGAACACTTAGGCGGGCTCTACACTTAGTTAGAAGCTACATATATAGCCTCTCTGAATAGAATATCTTTACAGGAATGAGCATCTTTATACGAAATAGATGAATGAAGTCTTTCACAGTGGTTAGAACACTGGACAGGAAGTTAGGGCTCTGACTAATTGAGGCATTCACCTCTGACTCAGTGTGACTCTGGGCAAATAACCCAATGGCTAATGCTACAAAGTTTCCAACTGTAAAAGAGGAAAACAAGTATCCAACGTACCTCACAAGGACACAGTGAACATAGAGTAATAAATACATATATTAAATTCTTGCAATATTTAAAAGGGAAGGTACAAGAAACCGAGATATTTTCCTTTATTTCACTGTAACTTCACTAATCAGCAAATATACCTTAGGAGCTAAACAATCTAGACACTATGGGATTACAACAGAATGATAAAATGATTTCTACTAGCCCTAATTTAATAATCGGACTTAATGGGCAAGATCAGTTAGAGGGGTAAACATAGAAATTATTTCGTAGAATGTGAAACTGGGAAAGTACATGGAGCTCACTTCGTCCAACATATATAAATAGAAAGTGGAATCTAAAAGAGGGAATAGACTCAAGAAGAATACTATCAACGCAGAAACACTTGTCCTCAAAGAGAGGTCTGGGCTCTGGGTCTGAAGTCAGTCGAAGCGGTTACCATCTGCGTGACCGGGCCAGCGCTCAGCTTCCCTGAGCCAATCCCTTCTCTCGAAGACAGTGATGACGGCTCACTTCAGAGAGCCGCTGTGAATTTTAAGTCACGCCACGCGTGTAAAACTTGAATCTGGGGCCTAAGCGCCACAAGTCGACTCTTATTACTGTTACTGCAGGAGAAAGGTCTGCTCTGGCTCTTTCTTTCACAAGCCATTCTCTCTCCCGTCAGACCCCACGCACGAGGTGGAAACACAGCAGAACTGTGTTTGGGGTAACCGGTCGGGGATGGGCGCTGCAGGAGCCCGAACCGAGCCATCCCGGGCGGCAGAGCACAGCACCCCTCGGCCAAGTCCATCTTCCACTTCCTTCCCTTCCTTTCCGAAAAGGAGCCGCCCGCCCCGCCCGGCTAGGTCGCTGGGCCCAGCCCAGCTTCTCTCTCCGTCTTTGCAGGGCGTGCGGGCGCAGCGGTGAGGCGGCCGGGCTGCGGTCGGCCCCCACGCCCCGTTCTTCCCCGCGGCTCCCGCGGGGATTGACACACGAGGGGAGAAGCGGTTTCTCGCTGCGCTCCTCTCAGGAGCTTTACGGCAGGGCTCGTTCCCGGCTCCGGCCGCCAGCCCCAGCCTCCCGAGTCCGGAGCTGGGACTGGCGGAGGCCGCGAGGGAGGGAGCGCGAGCGAGGAGGCACGCGCCCGCTGGTCCGCGCCCAGACCGCCGCCGCCGCCGCCTCAGCAGCCATGGCCGAGCGCCGCGCCTTCGCCCAGAAGATCAGCAGGTAAAGCTCGGGCGCGGGGCGCCCCTCCGCAGCCGGAGAAAGAGCCGGGGAGTCCCGCCGGGCCGGGCCCGGGAGGCGGGTGGGTGTGGCGACGCGGTAGCCGGGATCCCGCCGCCCGGCCTGCGGCTGGGCGGAGGGGCTCGCGGCCGGGGCGGCCGGCGCCGAGGCCTCGCACGGTCCCCTCGCCCCGGCCCTCACCCTCGGCTGCTCCGGGGGCCCACGGAGCCCTGGGCGCCCGCCTCCGCCGCCTCCTTGGCGGCCCGGGCCTGGAGTTTCGCAGCGGCTCCGAGAAGGGCGGGTGGGGAAGCCCCTCGGCCGGCCGGCGGCTCGGCGCTCCCCCAATTCTTTGTGCCCTCGCCCCCGGCGCCGGGGAGCCGCGACGCCGGGCCCGCGCTCTCCCCGCCCACTCCCCGCCGGCCCTCCGGAGGGGCCGGGGGTCCGCCCTCCTCTCCACCCCAACAAAAGGAGCGGCGCGCGGCGGGCTCCTGGCCGGTGGGAGGCCAGCCCGCCTCCGCGCCTCGTTCCCTTCTGAGGAGCCTGACGGGACCCCTCTCTGCACCCGGGGCCCCCACGGCCCGAGGGCTCGTGCGGCCAGAGCGGGAAGTTGGGAGCCCGCGGGGGGCACCTCGCCGCGCCGCCGGGGTGTCTGACGCAGCGGGGGCCGGGCGCGCGGTCCGCACCCGGCGTTCGGCGTGCCCCCGCGTCCGTCCGTCCGTCCGCCCGCGCCGCCGGGCGGCGTCCTTCGCGCCCGGCCGCTCGCTCCTCAGCCCGGCTTGTCCCCGCTGTGGTGTGTCGCTTGCCGCCGCTCTCGCCCCCCAAAACCCCCTAGAAGTTGAATTACTGTGGCGGATTCTAATATTTGTAGAATTTCTTTGTAGAATATGCTAATGGATAAGACAACATTTTTGGTTTTAATGAGACCATATTTCTATGAATTATGATGTCCGAAGAAAAGAAACATTCAGGTTTTTTTTTTTACAATTCTATTTTTGCGGCTCTGGATCTTTTTAGTTTAATGACATTTCTTAAAGAATTTTTACCTCAGAAACAGGACCCTTTCTTAACTGCCTGAATTTCCATAACCTAACATTTCTTTGATTTAAGCTCTGGGCTTCCCCCCCCCCCCCCCCCCCCCCGAGTTTTAGAACACATACTTTATGTTCTCCTTAAGAGGGAAAATAGCAAGGACTAAGGAGCGCGGGCTCTCGCGTCAGACTGGGACAGGGGTTCAGATCCCTACTGTTGCTTTCTCACCTACCACCTTGGCCAGATTGTTTAAGCTGTCTTAAGTTTTAGTTTCCTCACCTGGGAAATGGGTATAATAACAGTGCTCAGGTTATAGAGTTGTGAAAATGAAGATCCCCAACCTTTTTGGCAGCACGGGCCGGTCTCGTGGAGGCCCGGGGAGGGGAGCGGGGCCGCCTGCGGCGGGTGGAGGGTTTGGTGCGGTGCCGACCGCGGGCGGAGCTCAGCCTTCGCCCGCCTCGCGGTTCCTAAGGGCTGGGGCCTGACAGGCCCGTTGGCGGCCGGGGATTGGAGACCCCTGGTGTAAAGTGTTTAGCGTGGTACATGGTCTATAATAACTGGCATTGAACACACAATAATCTGTATATTCTAGGGAGTTGTGATAGGTTTAATATAAAATCATTACTTTTTTTTTTTTTTTTTGGTAAAACAATTGAGTGTTTTTTCTAAAGGCAATGCGGGCTTTAAAAGATGTATCACTTGAGCCCTGGCTGGTGTAGCTCAGCGGACTGAGCGCGGGCTGGGAACCTGAGGGTCCCGGTTGGATTCCCAGTCAGGGCACATGCCTGGGTTGCGGGCCGGGTCCCCAGTGAGGGCCATGCTGTTTCTCTCCCTCTCTCCTTTCCTTCCCCTCTCTCTAAAAATAAATACAAATACTTAAAAAAAAAAAAGTATCACTTGAACACATGCTCAGTATTAATTTCTCTTTAGTGTAGCCAAAAGTTAATCTCTGAGAACATTGCGCTGATCAAGAATGTGCACATTAGGCAGTTAGATATAAAATATATCCAATGTCTAGTTCTCCATCTATGGAGTTTGTGCTCAAATGGGACAGAACAAAACACACACAAATAATCAGTTTTGCAAAACAGCACTAAATTCAAACTAATATAGCCTTGTAAAGTTGTGAAGTTAAGGCAATGGAAATAAAGAGCCATGTGTTTATTAGAGAGATAGGAGGTAGACGTGGCAGTGATGGGTGATTGATTGGATATTGAAGGTAAGGAAGACCAAGGAGTCTGGGATGACCTCCAGGTTTCTGACTTGGGAAATTGGGTGAGTAGTGGAGGCAATTATTGAGAGGTAAGGTGTAAGGTAAGGAAGATGTTTGAGGGTGGAAATGAGGTGTAATGGAGATGATGATTTAGTTCTGGGCATGTTGATTTTGAGGTGCTCATGGAGCATTCAAAGGGAAATGTCTACTAGGTTTTTGGCACACATTTAAAGTGCAGAAGAGAGAGACTGGGCTGAAACTCTAGCTTTGGGAGTCTTCAGCAAGTTGATTGTAATTGAAGCCAGAGGAGTAGATGAGAGTCCAGGAGAAATGTGCAGACTTAATTTGGAGGGAAGACCAAGGACAGAACTGCTATAGATGGTGAATAATTATCTACTTACTGTGGATGAAAGGTACTTTCTTCCTTGTTGCCAAATATGGCTGAATAATACTTCTGAATAAATTCTTGTTTGCTTCTTAGTTTCCTACTATAGGAAGTATAGCTCAGACTTTTGAGACAAACTGCCGGAGTTTGACATCCTAGCACTGCTCCTCATTGAGTAAACTTGGGCATGTTACTTCACCTCATCACGCCTTATTTTCCCTATCTATAAAATGGGATAACAGTAGGACCTACCTTCTAGAGTCATTGTAAAGATTAAATAAATCAACACATGTAAAGTGCTTAGAACAGTGCTTTTAGTAGTGCCCAGTAAGTATCAACTATTTTTTATTATTACAGTATTTATAGTATGGTTTAGGATCTCTTCTGGGTAAAGATAATCCTTTTTTTATCATGTGCATATATGAAATTTGTTGCTCTGTGAAAAACCTATTGTTATTTGGAACCTTTTTTTTTTTTTTTTTTTTTTTTTTTTTTTTTTTTTTTTTTTTTTTTAAGCTTTATAGTGGTCAGAAACTTTTACCTAAAAAGAATTATGCTGATTTCTTTTCTGGCTCAGTTATTACCTAACCATTTGCTATTATTTTAGTGCTGTTATTTTTTTGAAGCTGTGATTTGGTAATTTCTCCAAGCTCTTTACTCTGTATCACTTGAGTGTACTACCTACCTCAGCTCATCATAGAAAGCAGCATATGCATTTTGTCCAGATCAAGTACTGCCTCTTGTCTCCCTGCTTCTTGAGAAAAAGGCATGTATGTGCATTGTTAACCTTTATAATCACCCCCGACATATAATAGGTACACTTTTTGGAATGTTGACTGTAATTAATGATCTAGGATTTTGTTTGGATTATTTTGTCCTGTGACGTGATATTCTGCAGTAGTGAGGAGCATTTGTGTATTTTTAAAATACTTTTTTGCTGCATTCTCATTTTCATAACCCAGAGAGGCAGAAGAACATAGTAAAATAGAATAGAGGTTCCAGGGAGCATTGTACAGGTTGAACCTCTGCTTATGCAGTATCACACAATAGCTATGTAATGCTGGGCAGTTGATTTAAACTCTCTGTCTTCGTTTCTTCATCAGTAAAATGGGGATAATTGACTCCATAAGGTTAATGTGAGGATTAAATGAGTTAATACATGTAAAACATTTAGAACTGTGCCTGAAACATAATAGCCATTCAAAAAAAATGTTAGCTGCTGCTATTGTTATTCCTATATTATTTTGTTATTCTTTATATAATCCAGGAATTGAGGTTTACAGAACATGAGATTATTTGCCTAAATTGGGACTCAAATCCTAGTCCTCTGATTGAAGGTCTTACACTTTTATTCAACTGTATTTTCCTTCTGTAAACTATTTTCTGGAGTAGTTCCAGATTTTCTAACAGTGCCACTATTAGGTTCTCGAAAGTTACCCTTGCCTTCTGAGTCTTATTTTTGTTAATTTAGTTCATTTTGCTGCCTAAGAAGCAGAATTTAATGAAAGGCTTCATCAGATCTTTATTTCTGAGGAAATTTAGCATGAGTAGGGTTTCCTAGATATAGGCTTATTTATAAACTGAATTGTTTTAGTCTTGAACTGCTCTATAACTCTGACTAGATAGGCCCAATCTTTTAATCTGCTGAATCTACTTTGTTCAATTCATTATGTTACTCCTGATCAAAGTAAATCCTTTCCAATTAGTATCAACTACTTCACTGCTGCCTTTGCTTTTTTAAAAAATCACTTTTTTATTTTATTAATTATGCTATTACAGTTGTCCCATTCTTTTTTTCTCCCCTTTATGCCCCCACTTGGTGCCCCCATTCCTTCCAGCCTTGCCCCCCTTAGTTCATGTCCATGGGTAATACATATAAATTCTTTGGCTTCTCCATTTCTTATACCATTCTTAGCCTCCCCTTGTCTATTTTGTACCTACTGATTATGCTTCTTATTCTCTGTACCTTTCCCCCCATTCTTCCTCCTCCCCTGCTCCCTCCCTGCTGATTCCCCTCCATGTGATCTCCATTTCTTTGATTCTGTTCCTGTTCTAGTTGTTTGCTTATTAGTTTGTTTTCACTCTTGTTTTTGAGGTTCAGCTTGTTGATAGTTGTGAGTTTGTTGTCATTTTACTGTTCATAGGTTTGAACTTCTTTTTCTTAGATAAGTCCCTTTAACATTTCATATAATGAAGGCTTGGTGATGATGAACTCCTTGAACTTGACCTTATCTGGGAAGCACTTTATCTGCCCTTTTCATTCTAAATGATAGCTTTGCTGGATAATCTTGGATGTACGTCCTTGCCTTTCATGACTTGGAATATTTCTTTCCAGCCCCTTCTTGCCTGCAAGGTTTTTTTTTGAGAAATCAACTGATAGTCTTATGGGAACTCCTTTGTAGGTAATTCTCTATTTTTCTTTAGCTGCTTTTAAGATTCTCTCTTTATCTTTAACCTTTGGCATTTTAATTACAATGTGTCTTGGTGTGGTCCTCTTTGGGTCCAGTTTCTTTTAAACTCTCTGAGCTTCCTGTATGTCTATTTCCTTTGCCAGATTGGGGAAGTTTTCCTTCATTATTATTTTCAAATAAGTTTTCAATTTCTTGCTCTTCCTCTTGTCCTTCGGGCACCTGTACGATTTGGTTGTTGGAACGTTTAAAGTTGTCCCAGAGGTTCCTAAGCCTCTCTCATTTTTTGAATTTTTGTTTCTTCATTCTGTTCTGGTTGAATGTTTATTTCTTCCTTTTGTTTCTAATCATTGATTTGAATCCTAGTTTCCTTCCCATCACTGTTGGTTCCCTGTATATTTTTCTTTATTTCACTTTGTATAGTTTGTGTCCATAGTCAATCATTCTGTGAGCATCCTGATTACCAGTTTTTTTTAAAGGTTTTATTTATCTTTAGAGAGAGGGAAGGGAGGGAGAAATATGGGGGAGGGGCATTAATGTGTGAGGGACCCATTGATCTGTTGCCTCTCACACACTCTCAACCGGGGACCTTTCCCACAACCCAGGCAAGTGCCCTGACTGGGAATCGAACCTGTGACCTTTCAGTTCGAAGGCCAGAACTCAATCCACTGAGCCACACCAGCCAGGGTAGATTACCAGTGTTTTGAACTCTGCATCTGATAGATTGGCTATCTCCTCGTCACCTGTTCTTTTTCTGGAATTTTCATCTGTCCTTTCATTTGGGCCATACTTCTTTGTCTCAGCATACCTGTTAAGTTGTAAGGGGAAGAGCCTTAGGTGTTCACAGGGTGAGACAACCCACTTTATGCTTTGTGGTGCTGTATGTGGGGGAGGGGTCAGAGAGGGAACAATGCCTGTTGCTCAGCTCTTGCCCCACTTTCAAGAGACTGGAAGTTTCTCCTGCCACCAAAACCTCCAATGGTTTTTACAGCAAGAGATTCTGAGGCCAATTTGCCTTTGCTGGAACCCTGGGTTGCATGGTCTGTCTCGCTCCCCAGTTGTTCCTTCTGGTTTATCTGCATGCGAATGTGGGACAGCCTGGTCCACCAGCTGCTATCTTGCCTGCCAGGTCCACTAGTCGCCGCCTTGCCATGCATCCTCTCTGCCCCAGCTGTCCGTCTCTGCCCGTTTTACCAGTCTAGATGAATGTTCCTTTAACTCCTTGGTTGTTGGAGTTCCATATAGTTTGATTTTCTGAAGTTCTGGTTATTTTTTGTTTTTAAATTCATTTTTTCCTACTTTTGGTTGTGTGAGGAGGTGAGGCATATTTACCTATGCCTCCATCTTTGCCAGAACTCCAAAATCACTTTGGACATACACTTTCCCTGATCTTGTTTTTACTCATCTCACTAACTCTTAATGCTAAATATCTAATCTGTTTCTTTCTCATGAGCTGCAGAATAGTGTTAGAGGGAGACTAAAACAGTCCAAACTTGATCTTTTATTAATTAATGGTTTCTCACTTGAAGTTTACTCCGAATCATTTCTCTTGTTATCTTTTTTCCCTACAACATCTTTTACTGAAAAGTTTAACATGAGTTCTAACATGAATTCTTCATTTAACCTCAGCATACTACTGTGCCATTATGTCATTTAACTGCCTTTCTCTTGAGCATGAAAGGTATCTTACCCCTGAAGTTTATATCTATTTTATTGTACTTTGAATCCGATACTTTGCCATCTCCCTCAGAACTTTGATTTCACAACATTCCCCTTGCTTTGCAGCATCTTCAATCTATTCTGTTTTATGGGTGCCTCCCTTAAACCGTAAGACTTAATATACCTTTTTCATCAAAAAACAAAGAACCATTGAGTCTTCCGGCCTTCGTAGGTGCCAGCCAATCATTCCTTTTTCTTTTGTGGTCATATTTCTCACTTGTATGTGATATAGTCACAACTACTTCCTGCTTGTTCTCATTAATCCTTGGGCTATATATGGATGTGCTTACCATGGTACCTTATATGTACTTGAATTATAGAACTCTTGAAGATTGGGAACCTTTGACCTTTTTCTTTTTTGATTTCAGGAACTACTGCTTGTTGTTAAAAGTTTTCGTATGCCCCCCTACCCTTCCCCCTATTTTATACTGCTTATCAGAGCTCTGTGATGGCTGGTCTAGGTCATTTTATCTCCCGTGCTTAGCACAGAGTCTGTGTAAACTGGACACATAGAAGTGTTTAATGAATGCCATCCTGAGACGGTGGAGCATCTGTCATTACCACAGTCCTAGATGGCCACAACAGAGTCTTAACCGAACTACTCTCTCCCTCTTCTAATTCAATGTGTTTCAAATGAATTCTCTAAAACAGCTTTAACATGGCATTGGCTTGTTCAGGAATATATAGTGGCTTTCTATTGTGTTAAATTCAAACTCTGGCTTGCATTTTAATCTCATCTATAATCTGGTCCCCCTCTGGTTGATTTATTCTCTAGCTTGCATGTTGTAGCAGTCTGGTGTTTTCACTGCATCCCCACAAATTTTCTTCTCTTTTGCTCTTCTGTTTTTTCTTTTAGAATATTTTTCCTTTTCTTTCCCAAATCTTACCCTTTTCTTCTCCTATTCTATTTTCCTCTACTATTCTAATCCACTGTTCTTACTTTTGGAATAACCATTTCCTTGCTTTTCTTTATTTTCTTCTTACCACCCCTTAGTGTTTCCCTAAGGAATACACCTTTTTTCTGGTTTTGAATTCATTTGACTATAACTATACTGTATGTTTGTATGCTTTTCTGTCTTCTTTTGTTCAAAATTATATTTGTATCTGAGATTCATTCATGATGTTATGAATAATTGAAGTTTATTCATTTTCATTACTTTGTTTTATTTTATTGTATAAATACACCACAATTTTCCATGAATATATAGGTTTCTAGCTTTTGACTATTAGAAACAATGATCCTATTAACATTCCTATACATTTTGTCTGGTGTACATGTGCATGAGTTTCTCTATGGTAGACCCAGCTATGAACTTGCTGGGTCTTAGTTATTTTATTGCTTGTCATAGCAGTTTTATATATCATCAAGTTTGCTAGGTAATGCCAAACTGTTTTCTAAGATAGCTGTAGAAATTTATACTCCTGCAACAATGTTGCTTTAAATAGTTACATCATTTGATATTGCCTATGTTTTCATTTTTGCCAATTCAGTGGATATATGATGCTATCTTATTGTAAAAGTTTTAGTGTGTATTTACTTGATTACTAATGAGATTGAGCTGGTTTGTATGTTTGTTGACCACTCGAATGCTCTTTTGTAAATCGCTTATTTATACCCCTTCTTTCCTTTTGTTTTTTTTTTTTTCCGCTTGGATTTTGTCTTCTTTTTTGTGTGAATACTTTATATACATTTAGTGTATTAGTCATTTATTAATTATATGTATTGCAAACATCTTTCTACTCTGCTTTTAATCCTTTTTATGGAGTCTTTTCAAAACAGAGTTTTAAAGCAATTTATCAGTTTTATTTTTTATTTTTTAATTTTTTATTTTTTATTTTTTTAAAGATTTTATTTTTATTTATTTTTAGAGAGAGAGGGGAAGGAAGGGAGAAAGAGAGGGAGAGAAACAGCAATGTATGGTTGCCTCTCATATGGCCCTCACGGGGACCTGGCCCGCAACCCAGGCATGTGCCCTGACTGGGAATCGAACTGGGACTGCTTGGTTCCCAGCCCGCGCTCGATCCACTGAGCTACACCAGCCAGGGCTAGTTTTATTTTTTTGATGGTTACTACTTTTAGAGTCTTCTTTAAGAAACATTTTATTACGCTGAGGTCATTAAGATATTCATCTGTATTATCATAAACTTTAGTTGTGTCCTTTGTATTTGAGTTTATATTCTACCTGGCTTGACATGTGTATGATGTGAAATTTTAATTTTTTTCAGAGTGAATTATCCTGTCTGCATTGGTCTGCTCTGACACTTCTGTAATGTAGATTGTATGTCCTCATTTGTGGTTTTTTTTCAAGGCCATTTTGTTCTGTTGGTCTGGTTACATATCTTTTCACCAATTATAAATGATCTTCATTCTAATAAGTCTTAGAATTTGGTAGAATAACTCCTCCCACAGTTTTAAAGTGTCTTGGCTGCTCTTAGCTCTTTGAATTTCCATGTATATTTTAGAAAAACCCCTAAATCCTATTAGAATTTGATTGGGATTGCATTGAATCTATACATCAGATTGAGGGAAACATGACATCTTTGTAATATTGAGTTTCCAATCTGTGATTATGGCATACTCTCCTTCTATTTAGTTGTTCTTTATATTGTACAATGAAATTTTATAATTTTCTTTGTAACTTTCTTACATTTCTTTTATTAGATTTATTCCTAGGTATATACGAATTTTGTATCTAGCTGTATAAACCTTGCTAAACTCTTGTTAGTTCTAAAAATGTATCTGTGGATTCACTTTCTGTATAGGCAACCATGTCCTCTAGAAATCATGAATTTTTGTTTCTTCCTTTCCAAACCTTATAACTATTTATTTTTTGTCTTGCTCAATGTGCATTACCTTACGCTACTGTGCAGATTATTACCATTTCTATTCAACATTATATTAATATTGACAATCCTCATTTTTGTTTTTGATCTCAAAGGTTGATGGTTGCTGTAGGTTTTTTGGTCTGGGTTCCCTGAAAATGAGACTGAGACAAGGATGAAGCATTGAGACTTTACCTGGGAACCATAATTCCAGGGCATCAAAAGAGAAAAGGGAAGTGAGGCAGAAAAGGAGGGGAAACAATAGAAGGTGACGACTTACTTGTTTGGCCACTGCTTCCTAAAGAGCTGAAGAGAGATTGTTGGCAGGTGTGCTTGCTTGGCCACACAACATATCTTTTTATGGAGGAACAGTTTCTCAGTTCAGTAAATGGAAGTCTGGAAGTAGAAGATACATGAGGATACAAGAGGTCTGTCCATAAAGTATCTAACCATGGAGTATGAGAAATTGAGACATTTCTTGAAGAACATACAAGATGCAAGAAACATTGTACATAGGACAATGATGCCTTAGTCCCTTTCAAAGTAGGCACCTTGGGACCTTACACAGTTCTCCCAATCACCATCAGCTGCCCTGTCATATTTTTCTGAATTCTCATTGACAGTCTGAAATCTCTTCCCTTTCAAAGGTGGTTTTAGTTTTGGGAAAAGCCAGAAGTCCCAGGGTGCCAAATCTGGGCTATAGGGAGGCTGAGCCACCTGGATGATTTGATGTTGTGCCAAAAAACTGCACTAGATGTGATGTGTGAGCTGATGCGTTGTTGTGATGAAGCTGCCAATCACCAGTTGCCCATAGCTGTAGCCTCAATCTTAACACAAAATTTGATGCAGATTCAGTCATTTTGAATGTGATGGCCACACAGTACACATGCTAACTCAGTGGTATCTACCACCCCCACTGCCTAGTACAGTGAAGTCATCATCATTTGTGCTTGTGTGTTCCAGTCCACTCTCCTTGACTGCCTGGTTACATCGATGTTGTGCAAATTGTTCTTGTTATATTAACAATGACTGAACTTTTTCCTGACAGACCTTGTATATCTACCTGCATTTCTCTTGGATCTTGTTTTCTGTTAGTCAATTCAATCTCATCAGAGAGATAACTCTTCTTCACTTTTGTATTACATCATTTGGACCCTTTTTGCAACAATGCTAGATGTCTCACTACTTTTTCAGTGGCTTTTTACAGAGGAGACTTTGGTTGCAAGTGACAGAAACTCAAATCAGATTAATTTGCATACAAAAAGTGTTGACTCATATAACTGAGTACATCTGGTCCAGAGATACCTATGATATCAGCAGGCTTTTCTCTTCATGTCTTGAATAGATTATCGACTGAGTTACAGTGAGAGTTGGCAGCCCCAGGCTCAAATCCAGTCAGTTTAGTTCTGTCAGGAAAGATCCAGCAACTCAATTATTGGTCTGGCTTGGGTCACATGTTCTTCTTTGAACAAATTACTATGTTTAGAGATATAGGGGTCTTGGCAGGTCCTTGGTCCCATACACTGCTCTGTGGCTTGGAGGAGAGATGTGATGGTGTCAACCCCACCCAGTCTCAAGGAGTGAGTTCCTTACCAGAAAGAAGGGGTTTCTAAACAAAAGAAGGAGGGTAAGAGTCACAACGAAACAACTGATGGTCTTTAAAATTAGTCATTTGTAGGAAGCCGCCTATACCCATTTTTTGGCAAAGTCAGGATGGATAGGACGCATCTGCATGGCAGAAGCGACCATTGGCAGTCCTCCTACAAGTCTCTCCCTTTACATGCTTGCTTTTGTTAAATAATTGGTAGTAGGATTTTTAGATATTGGCACTTTGCTGCTGAAAATTGGCACAATTTCTTATGATGTTGCTAGAATGACTTACTGACCACAAAAGCCCCTAACCTACCCTGGCTATTCTTCCCCATATAAAACGGTTAAGGAGAGGAATGAACTTTTGGCAGGCTAGCTGCCAACGCTGAAGAAGGTCGTTGCCCTTAGTAATGCCTCCTGAACAATTAACACTTGTAAGCTCTGAGAGCCACAAACCCCCTCAAGATAAGCGAATGTCCTTGACTAAGAACTATTTAACCCAGACTGTTCAGCTTGAAAGCGATCGTCTGTTCTCTTACGTGAAATCTGAAATGTTCTGTAATTTTTCTAAATTGCTCATGTAGCATTTTTTTTTTTTGCCTGGATGATTTGCTACTTGCACCTGCTTTTTTTCTCACACTGATTGTAAGAAACTTCTTTATAAAAATAAAGAGAACTTATTTGTGGGTGTCAGTCTGGCCCCAGAGGCCATGGCTGGCCCGGCCAGGTCCCCGAGGCCTGGTCGTCCCCCTGCACCCCTCAGAGAGTGTACGGAGTCGTTCCTTTCGCCTTGCCGTTTCCTCCCTCGCAGACCCGAAGACCAGTGAGGCTGGACCTCTGCAGTCATTTTAAGTTGCTCAGCATCACTATGAGTATTTAACTATACAGCTGTACAATCAGCTTTGTTACCTACTAAAATTTCAATGTAACTTGTGAAATACAAAATACAAAGAAAGCCTTGTAATCTGATGCCAGCTGTGCATCCAGTCTCTTTGTTAAGTTTAACTCTGACCTGCATGTCAACTATAGCCCTTCCAAGGAGTCATGCTTGTTTTTTTTTGCTTTCCTTTGCTTCTTTCTGCACTTCTATATCATTATGAGGTGTTTCTGATTTGTCCTGTGACACCAGAAAACTGAACTTCATTCATGTCAGTCATTTAATGATTTTTCATAAATGTTGATAAAGAAGCAGTGATTGTTGTAAGTTGTTTCAGGGTGCAAAACTTTCTTAGTGATGCTACCTCTCATCTTTTTCCCGTTGTTATAATTTTTACTCTGATTAATAAATGATTTCCTTTTCCTTTCCCTTTTCTTCACCGAGTAGTTCCAACTATACTCAGGTTCTTTTCTAAAAAATAACTTTAACTTTATTGAGTAATAATTTACATACTATAAGATTAATTCAAGTATATATTCAATGATTTTTAGTAAATTTATAGAGTTGTGAGACGATCACCTAGAATCCAGTTTTAGAGCATTTTTATCACCACCCAAAATACCTGTAAAAGTTTATAGTCACTGCCTATTCCCACCTCAAGCTCCAGACAACCACTAATATTCTCTGTCTCTCTCTAGATTTGCCTTTTCTGAATATTTCACATAAATACAGCTATATAATATGTGGTCTTTTGTGTCTGGTTTCTTTTAATTTGTTTTTAAATTACAATTTACATTCAATATTATTTTGTGTTAATTTTAGCTGTACAGCATAGTGATTAGATAGTTAAGTACTTTACAAAGTGTTCCTCCTGATATTTTTCTTACCCAGCTGGTATGATACCTAGTTACTATAATATTATTGACTATATTTCCTATATGGTGCTTTACATCCCTCTGGCTTTTTTTACTTAGCGTAATGTTTTTGCGATCCATTCATGTTGTAGCCTGTATCATCACTTCACTCCTTTTTATGACTGAATAAGATTTCATTGTAGGTATATAGCACATTTAGTTTATTCATTCATTAGCTGATGGACATTTAGGTTGTTTCTACCTTTGGCTATTGTGAACAGTGCTGTTACGAACAGTCATTTACAGCTTTTGTTTGAACACCTATTTTTAATTCTTGTGGTTATATTCCTAGGAGTGGACTTGCTAGATCATCTGGTAATATTATGTTTAATTTTTTGAGGAACAACCAAACTGTTCCACAGTGACTATACCATTTTACATTTCTACCAACAATGTTGGAGGATTCTAATTTCTCCAGATCCTTGCTAACACTTGTTATTGTCCTCTTTTTGATTATAGATATTCAAATGAGTGTTAAGTTGGCATTTACTTTATTGTGGTTATTGATTTGCGTTTCCCTAATGATTAGTGATATTTTTCTTGAGCTTAATGACCATTCACAGATCTTCTTTGTTGAGATATCTATTCACATCATTTGCTCGTTTCTAAATTGGATTATTTATATTGTTTTGAGGTGTAAGAGTTCTTTATATATTCCGGTTACAAGTGCTTTATTATATATATGATTTACAAATTTTTTTCTTTTCTGATTTGTTTTTCATGTTTTTAATGGTGAATTTTTAAGCATACTTCTAATTTTATTGAAGTCCAATCAGTCAATTTTTCTTTTTAAGGATCTTTATTTTGGTGGTGTAGCTAAGACTGCTTAATTCATGGTTGAGAAGATTTCCTTCTCTGATTTCTTCTACAAGTTTTTATAGTTTTAGCTCTTACATTTAGGCTTATGATCCATTTAGCATTAGTTTCTGTGCATGGTGTGAGATGAGAGTCTAAATACTTTTTTTTTCTTGCCTGGGAATGTTTAATTGTTGGAGCGCCGTGAAAAGACTGTCCTTGTCTTATTGATTGCCTTAGTACATTTGTCAGATAACTGTTGACCATAATGTAAGAGTTTATTTGTTTTCTCTTTTTTCTTTATTGATTTTAGGGAGAGAGAAAAAGAGGTAGGGATGGACAGAGAGAGAGATAGACATCGATTTGTTGTTCCCACTCATTTATGCATTCATTGGTTGATTCTTATATGTGCCCTGACCTGGGATTGAACCCACAACCTTGGCATATTTGGATGATGCTCTAACTGATCTATCAGACCAGGGCCTAAGAGTGTATTTCTTGACACTGAATTCTGTTTCATTGATCTGTATGTCTGTCCTTACCACATCATTCTGATTAATGGTACTCTAGTATATTTTGAAATCTGGAAGTGTAAATTGTCCAACTTCTAACTTTTTTTCAAAATTGTTTTGCCTATTCTGGGTTTTTTGGATTTCCATAAACATTTGAGGATCAATATCAATATAAATTTTGTTAATTTTGAGTCTTTTAAATCCATGAGCATAGACTGTCTCTTCATTTAATAGATCTTATTTGATATCTCTCAGCAAAGATTACGTTTTTGAGGTATAAGTCTTACACTTCTTTTGTTAAACCTATTTTTAAGTACAGGGTCCTGCAGAAGTAAGGCCTGCTTGAGTGTGGTTGTTAGGGTAATAATATGTGTGTAATAATTTATAGTTTTAATTTGAACATGTCACCTAAAATGTCATATGTTGTGCTTGAGTATGATATTGTTATGTTACAGGATTATATGCTTATGATTTTGTAACCGAAAGGGGATAGTATTTGTACTGGACCCTGTAATTTATTGTTTTTGATGTTATCATGAATGGAATTAAACATTATTTTTAGTTTGTTCATTGCTAGTATGTAGAAACATACACAAAGTTGATTTTTTTAGTATTGAGCTTGTATCCTCTGATCTTGCTGAATTCATTGGTTCTAGTAGCTTTTTGGTGGTTTTCTTAAGATTTTCTACATACAGGACCATGTTATCTGTGAATAAAGATAGTTTTAAAGATTTTATTTGTTTATTTTTTAGAGAGAGGGGAAGAGAGGGAGAAAGGGAGGGAGAGAAACCTTGATGTGAGAGGGAAACATTGATCTGTTGCCCTGACCAGGATGGACCAACAACTCACTGGGAATCGAACTCACCATCTTTCACTTTGTGTGATGATGCTTCACCAACTGAGCTGTACTGGTCAGGGCAGTAAAATTAGTTTTATTTCTTCCTTTCCAATCTGAATTCCTTCGATTTCTCTTTTATTCTTCCTTTCTTCCTTTTCCTCTTGCACAGGCTAGAACCTGAAATATGTTGTTCAATAGAAGTGGTGAGAGCAGATATTCTTGCTTTCTTCTCATTCTAAGAAGAAAGCATTCAGACTTTCAGCATTAAGTATGCTGTTACTTGTAGACAGATGCTATAGAAAAGGGAAGGCGGTGACAAAGACTTGAGAAGTATTTAAGAGTTAGAATGAACATTACTTAGCAATTAATTATGTATAGTTTATACCAAAGTATAATTTGTACATTTGTGGGTAAGAAGATTCTGGCTTTACTTTTATGAAGGAGGGTGGAATTAAATTTATCTCCTTTTGGGAGGATTGACTTTTTCAAGTAGAGCTTCCCTCCTAAGTGTTCTTTTTTAGTTGTCAATTTCAGATGTGTTAATTTTTCTAAATGCTAAGTTTTTAAATTCTTTTTCAATATAGTTATAGTTTAGTGTGTTCCATGAAATTAGGGAGCAATATTTTCATCATGTTTTAGGTGAAGAAATTGAGAAATAGTGAAATGCTGTAGATGAGATGATGGAAACATCCAAGTCTCTTTATTTAATAGTGTTTTCTAAATCTTGACTTAAATGTTATCCCAAAATAGTGTCAGATGAGTCATCTGACATTTTTTTCTTCTCCCCCAAAAGGAGGTATATCTTATTTATTTTATTTTTTTTTTAAAGATTTTATTTATTTATTTTTAGAGAGAGGGGAAGGGAGGGAGAAAGAGGGAGAGAAACAGGAATGTATGGTTGCCTCTCACATGGCCCTCATTGGGGACCTGGCCTGCAACCCAGGCATGTGCCCTGACTGGGAATCAAACCGGGACCCTTTGGTTCCCAGGCCGCGCTCAATCCACTGAGCTACACCAGCCAGAAGGAGGTATATCTTAAATGTTAAGTGTATTATATACAAGGGCTATTTCTGTTCTTTGGTTTCACAAACCACCCCATGTGTGTTTTTGTTTTCTTGGGCCTTTAGTGGTTGTGGGTCCACTCTGAACCTAAATTCCTAAAGAATTTACTACAGGCTAGCTTATAAGTGGCAGAAAGGCAGTGCCTCAGCTGGGAGTTTCAATTAGCCATCCATGAAAGGTAGGAGACATCATAACAGTGACAGTGGTCATTATAGTGTTGCTATTAATATTTCAGTATATAAAGCAGACATTTTCCCTGTGTGTATTTAACTGATCATATTTATAGGCTAGGTTTTGAAGAACAGAGAAATCAGTAATGTGAACTATAGCTAGAGTCATTTACCTTTGGAAACTTGTTTCCATGGAAAAAGACCTTAGGAGCTTTAAGGATCTGAATTCAAACCCTGACTCTATCTTTCAAAATAAACTTGGGAAAGTGACTTTAATTTTGAAGTTTATCTAAAAATACCTATTTTTTCTGATTATAAAATAACAGTGCTGAAGAAAATGTGGAAATACAAAGGGCTCAAAAGAGAGAATAAAAAATTACTGATAATTTTTGATTGAGATAAAAATCTGCCCTAACGAAATTCACATTCCAGTAGCGATCTTTGCGAAAACTAGAAATAGCCTAAGTGTCTACCAATAGAGACTGGCTAAATGTGTTCCAGATTATCTATTACAGATAAAAAGAAGGCAAGCATTGCTAAGAGTGGGGCTCTAAGTTCAGGTCTTGGTGTTATTCATTATTGGCTATATGACCTTAACCTCTTGAAACCTCAATATCGTGATGTAGCAGTGCCTACTTAATAGGGTTGTTTTGAAGATTAAGTAAATGAGATGTAACAAATGTAACATTTTGCACATTATCTGGTAGATTGTAAATGCTTGGTAAATATTGCTAGAATATTATTTTTATTATTTTTATGTACTGATATGGAAAGATTTCCAAAATATATTAAGTGTAAGAAGTAAGGTATCAAGAATGTTATTGTATGATGTCATATGGGGATATTAAAAAATAAGGATTATACACACTAATATATGCACATCTTTTTCTTGAAGGATACCTAAGAAAATATTAAGTGATTACATTTGGGAAATAGGACTGGGAATTTGAAATGGTGGAAGTGGTAGCGAGATATATCTTTTTGTTTTTATCTCTTTGTGAAGTTTGAATTTTTTAATGTCATGCACATATTTCATTTATTTATTTATTTATTTATTTATTTTAAAGATTTTATTTATTTATTTTTAGAGAGAGGAGAAGGGAGGGAGAAAGAGCAATGTATGGTTGCCTCTCACATGGCCTTCACTGGGGACCTGGCCTGCAACCCAGGCATGTGCCACGACTGGGAATCGAACTGGGACCTTTTGGTTCCCAGCCTGTGCTCAATCCACTGAGCTACACCAGCCGGGCTTATTTATTTATTTTTTAAAGATGCCTTCTTTATCAAGTTTTCCTTGTTTTTTTCATATTGAAAAACCTATTTATTCTGCTTCTCATAGTAACTTTATGCATAATCATAGAGCTTGAAAGTCGTTCTGGAACCAGTACTTTGCAGAGATGTTAGAGATATTGAGATATGTAAACATTTTATATATCTTGTTTAAAAATTGTTAATAAAGAAGAGTTTCAGTAGTGGCTTTTTATCTTAACACATGGTATAATAATGATGTTGGCTATGCTATTAGAGAAAAGGTTATATAAAGATAATTTACAGCCCTGGCTGGTGTAGCTCAGTGGATTGAGTGCGGGTTGGGAACCAAAGGGTTCTGGTTCGATTCCCCATCAGGACACATGCCTGGGTTGCCGGCCGGGTCCCTGGTGAGGGCCATGTGAGGAGCAACCATATATTGCTGTTTCTCTCCCTTTCTGTCTCCCTCCCTTCCCCTCTCTCTAAAAATAAATAAATAAAATACTAAAAAAAAAAGAACAACAACAACAAAAATATAGATTTACAAATTTAAAAGAAAGGTTATACGTTGAGAAATCTGTAGATTCAGATTCCTATTCCCCTCCCAGCAAGTGTTTACCTATTTGACAGTAATAGATAAAAAAGCATACATTCTTGTCCTTTTCCAATCCATTAGAAGCCAACTATATTTATAGATAAGTTTACTGTAAAAAGCATTTGGAAATTTCTTATACAACGTAGTCTCTAAATTCATTTTTACTATTACCTATTTTAGTATTCTTTTTTTTTGAGATCCCAAATTCATTTTATTTTAATTTTTAAATATTTTATTACTTTATTGTTGTTCAATTACAGTTGTCTGCATCCTCTCCCCTCCCTTCCCCTCCCGCCACCCCCTCCAACCCCACCTTCCTCCCCTGCCTCCATCCTCCCCCTTGGTTCTGCCCATGTGTCCTCTCTAGCATTCTTGAACTACTTTTGGGGGGGAGGAACTATGAGTTTCTCTTTATTACCATTTACCACTTTAGCTTTTTTTTTTAAGTATCTTTTTTATTGATTATGCTATTACAGTTGTCCCATTTTCCCCCTTTATTGCCCTACACCCACCCACCCCCATTCCCTGCCCTTTAGTTTTTGTCTATGGGTCATACACATAAGTTCTTTGGCTTCTACATTTCCTATACTATTCTTAACCTCCCCCTGTCTGTTTTCTACCCACTGCTTATGCTACTTATTTGCTGTACTTTTTTCCTCCTCTCTCCCCCTCCCATTCCCCTGTTGATATCCCTCCATGCCTTATATAAATCCCTTTAACATTTCATATAATAAAGGCTTGGTGATGAAGAACTCCTTTAACTTGACATTATCTGGGAAGCACTTTATCTGCCCTTCCATTCTAAATTAAAGTTTTGCTGGATAGAGTATTCTTGGATATAGGTCCTCGCCTTTCCTGACTTGGAATACTTCTCTTCAGCCCCTTCTTGCCTGCAAGGTCTCTTTTGAGAAATCAGCTGACAGTCTTATGGGAATTCCTTTGTAAGTAACTGTCGCCTTTTCTCTTGCTGCTTCTAAGATTCTCTCCTTATTTTTAATCTTGGGTAATGTAATTATGATGTGCCTTGGTGTGTTCCTCTTTGGGTCCAACTTCTTTGGGATTCTCTGAGCTTCCTAGACTTCTTGGAAGTCTGTTTCCTTCACCAGCTTGGGGAAGTTCTCCTTCATTATTTGTTCAAATAAGTTTTCAATTCCTTGGTCTTCCTCTTCTCCTTCTGGTACCCCTATGACTTGGACGTTTAAAGGTGTTGGAGGTTCCTAAGCCTCTCCTCATTTTTTTTGATTCTTGTTTCTTCATTCTTTTCTAGTTGCATGTTTTTTTCTTTCTTCTGGTCCACTCTGTTGATGTGAGTCCCAGTTTCCTTCTCATCCCTATTGGTTCCCTGCACATTTCCCCTCATTTCCTTTATCATATCCTTCATTTGTTCAACTAATTGCGACCAACTGTCATCCAGTTTTGTGAGCATCGTGATTACCAGTGTTTTGAACTGTGCATCTGATAGGTTGGCTATCTCTTTGTCACTTAATTGTATTTTTTCTGGAGCTTTGATCTGTTCTTTCATTTGGGCCATTTTTTTCTCAGCACGCCTGTTACTTTAAGGGGTGGAGCCTTAGGTGTTCACCAGGGCGGGGCAACACATTACTGTGTTGTGATGCTGCCTGTGGGGGCGGGGCCTGAGAGAACAATGGTGTTTGCTCCACTCTTCGCACTTACCCCACTCTCTACACTTCCCCTGCTACCCACAAGCAAGTTGGGCCCTTCTTTGCTGGCTCCAGGGTGGGTGCTGGCTCTCCAATTAACTCTCTTGTAAGGCCGGGAATTCCTCCCGCCACCCTCTCAACTCTGACAGGTGTTTTCAATCTGTGGTTTGAGTCTTTATTCCCCCCTCCTCCCCTACCGATGGTGGGTTATGCAGTCTGCTCTGCTCCCCAGCTTTTTCTCCTGGTTTATCTGTGTGCGAATGAGGGACCGCCTGGTCCACCAGTCTCAGCCCCGCTAGGTCGGGGTCAGCCAGCTGCATGTTTCGCTGGGTGCACCGGCTGCAACGGCTGCGTTTTGGCCAGGCGCACCTTCCATGGGCCTCTCCGGGCAGCTGCAGCATTGCCCGTGGCACTCCAGAAACCACCGTCTAGCCTTCCGCCCGGCTCTGCCCTGTGTACTGGTCTGGATGAACGTGTCTTCTTTAACTCCTTGGTTATTGGACTTCTACTCAGTTTGATTTTCTGTCAGATCTGGCTGTTTTTGTTTTTTAAATTGTTATTTTTCCTCTTTTGGTTGTGTTACAGAACAGATGAGGGGCTGAATGATATGAAAGACTCCCCCTTTTTTCCCCCTGGGGGTTCCTCCCCCTTACCAGGTTCGCTTTGCCTGCCACCAGAGGAAAGACAAAAGGAAAGGAATTACTATTTATTTGGAAGTTGTACAGACCAAAGTTCTTAAGCCGCATGGTCCCAAAAAGAGACGCTCAAGGGCTGCCCCACCTGGATTTAAATTCCAGAGCCTCATTTCCGGCTCCTCCCACAGTAGGCCACAGCTGCCAGCATTCAGGGCAGGTGTGGCCCTTTGGTGTGGAGCCAATTATCTCCAAGCTCTTCTGGACCACATTATAAATGCCTTTTTGGGGGCCCCCCTCTTGGCTGCACCCTGTTACAGTTGTGCAAGGAGGCACAGTGTGTCTACCTATGCCTCCATCTTTGCCGGAGGTCTTCACCACTTTAGCTTTTTAAACCTTTTTTAAAGCACCCAGTATGTGTTAGGCACTCTGATAAAGTATGCAAAGGTAAATAAGGTGACCACCTGCTTTTAATTGCTTAGTTCCTTGCAAAAGATAGATTTCAAAAACAATTTGATAGATACCATGGTTTATTATTCATTTATCACAATGAGGTAGACAAGAAGCACCAGACCAAGTTAAAGAATATATAGGGCAGGGCAAAAGTAGGTTTGCAGTTGTGAGTATATGAAACACAGTTTATTCTTGTATTATTTATTAATTATTGTGTTATTTTCCATACAAACAACTGCAAACTGACTTTTGCCCCACCTTTTCTTAAATGGCAGGCATTAACCTGCTTTGCAACATTTATACAAAATAAGGGACAGTATAGCATACCCCAATCAGAAGTTCCGTTATCTGCAAATTCCTCAAGGAGATTGCAGAGGTGCTCTGAAGAGAGTGTGTGAGGCCTGAGAAGCCAAATTCCTGATATTCCACTGCACCTTTTTCTTTTCCGCTCAATTTTGTAAATGAGAGTTGCATTACCACTATTCTAGAAAA
This sequence comes from Micronycteris hirsuta, assembly GCA_004026765.1. Lineage (NCBI taxonomy): Eukaryota > Metazoa > Chordata > Mammalia > Chiroptera > Phyllostomidae > Micronycteris > Micronycteris hirsuta. The sequence continues at coordinate 30,919 of PVJI01007865.1, read as the reverse complement.
ACTGACTTTGCAATTTATGTGCTGCTTTTTAAGAGTGTTTACAAACCAAATTTCCCTACGATTGAAGTCAACCTCTATGTCAGCAAGGCCAGATTCATCTTACACCACAATGGAAAGCAGTCTGGCTAGCTGGCTTCCTGTCTGGACTGGCCTCCTGGAAACTCCATTTCTTTGAATGTATATGGATAAACAAAGAGTGCTTTGAAAGCACAGAGGAGTGTCTAACCTAGTGAAGCAAAACAGAAATAATCAGGCAGCACTTTATAGAGGCCATGATATTCCGATTGAAGGGTATTTACCCTATCTGTATTTCACATTAATATTTCATTTGCTAGTTTTCCTCATTAAGGCAGAGTAATTATAACTGAAGAGTTTAAGCTAAACTACAGATATTATTTGTCTGTCTAAAACATAAGGACTTTTCCCGCACACTATAATTTTTTTTTAAATTTATTTATCTACTTTTAGAGGAGAAGGGAGGGAGAAAGAGAGGGAGAGAAACATCAGTGTGTGGTTGCCTCTCACGCACCCCCTACTGGGGACCTGGCCTGCAACCCAGGCATGTGCCCTGACTGGGAATCGAACCATTGAACCTGCGACTCCTTGATTTGCAGGCTGGCACTCAGTCTGTTACAGAGAAGGGCGGGGACACCCAATGATATCCCAACCCCGCAGCAGGTTCGTTATGCCCGCCGCCAATGGAAAGACGTCTCTCAATGCCAGAGACTTGTGAAAAGGAAAGGAATTATTTATTTACAAGTTATACAGGCTTGGAGTAATGACTTGAGGTCTCCTTTAAAATACTAAAGTTCTTTGGAATACCCGTTCTCTAGAATACCTCCAAGTGTACACAGTCCTTCCTTCTCCCCTTTGCCCAGTCCAGGGTACTGTATCTCAGGGAAAGAAGTAGAAGTCCGTGATTCAGGCAGTCCCTCAGTTCCGACACCGTCCACTGTGTCGCCACCTCGATCTTCAGTTAATCCAAAATCATGTGGCCCCTTCTCATGGCCCACCAGCAAGAGTCCTTTCACCCCTTTTCTTCCAGGCAAAGTCTCTCCTGCTTCCTAGGCCGCGTGGCAAAGGAGCCACCCAAAGCCCCGTGGTCCTTTCTCTGTGTCTCTCAGGCTGAGGGGTCCCTAATCCTCCAAAGCCTCGTGGTCCAGAGAGCGAGAGAGAGAGAAAGAGAGAGCCTGTCTCTCAGGCAGAGGGGTCCCCACTCCTACCCTTTGTGGTCCAGTGAGAGCGAGAGAGAGAGAGAGAACCTGTCTCTCGGGCAGCGGGGTCCCCACTCCTACCCTTCGTGGTCCAGCGAGAGTGAGAGAGAGCTATGGCTGCCATGCCTGGGTTTAAATACCTGCGCCAGTCTTCCTTTGTAGCCCCATTTCTGCCTCCTCCTTCAGTTGGCTACACCTGTCAGCACTTCATATTCTAGCTTTATTGGGCAGCCATGTTAACTGTGGGCAGGTGTGGCCCCATGGCACCGAGCCATTCATTTTCAAGCTTTCACGCAGGTGCTGTGTCTAGGGGGAGTTGCCTCTCAGTTACCTCTTGGGTGGAAGTAACTTCCATCCCCCTAGCTCAAAGCAGCTTTGCAGCTATTTAACATATCTATGAAACCAGTTAAAGGTTATAGATATGCTAATTGACCATGCTAGAGGTTATCTGCAAAGCTGCTGTTATGCAAAACAGCTCTGAATGGCCCTGTTCCAGGAGTCCCATCTCCCTCCGGTTCAGACTTGTGGGGGTAAGGACTTCCTATATATATTTCTAGTATTTCCTGGACACCTTGAGTTCTGGACCCCATTACAAATCCTCATTTGGGCCCCTTCCCTTGGCTGCACCCTGTTACAAATCCACTGAGCCACACCAGACAGAACTGCACACTATAATAGTAATACTATTTTCACATTAAAAAAACAATAATTCTTAATTATGTACTACCTTACTTGTGTTCAAGTTTCTCATTATTCCCAGAAATGTTTCTTTATAGCTGGTTTCTTCAAACCAGGATCCAGGAATCATTTGTTGCATTTACCGCATTTTTCAGACTATAAGACGCACCAGACCATAAGACACACCTAGGTTTTAGAGGAGGAAGATAGGGAAAAAAATTTTGAAGCAAAAAATGTGATAAAATATTTAATAACATAAATAACATAATATTTCACCAGTGTAAATGTAAACAGCCAGGCATGCTACATTCAGACTATAAGATGCACCCCCATTTTCCTCCCAAATTTGGGGGGGAGTGTGTTTTATAGTCTGAAAAATACAGTAGTTATATCTAAGACTTATTTTCCCTTTTAAATAGACTATTTTTCAATCTTGTCTTTTTTATGTTAAAGCTTAGCCTGCTTCCTTCCTTCCCCTCTTCTTCCCCTTACTCTCACTCTCACATTGATTTGTTGAAGAGACTTGACAAATAGAATGAGCTGCCTTCTGGTTTTAGTCCGATTGCTTCCTTTGGTGTAAACTTGCTACTCTGTTCTCTGTATTTACTGTAAACTGGATCTTAGATGTACAGTTTTGATTCAATTCAGGTTAAAGATTTTGGACACAAATACTTAGGAGGTGATACAATGTTGCATTATTTTAATCAATTATTTCCTCCCTCCCTCCCTTCTTTCCTTTCTTCCTTCCTTCCTTCGTTGCTTCTCTTTGTCTTTAATACCAGTGGTGGAACTCTGATTCAACCCATCAATTACCAATCTTTGACTTGGATAGTCACAGCATTAGGCTGTCAGCTGTTTTTGTCCTTTTTCTTTTGAGGCTTTTTAGTTAGCCCCTTTTTTGCCTTGTCTTTGACATACTTCCTTACCTGGTATATTCTGTGGTATATTCTCTTTCACGTCTTCCCTGACTTATACCTTAGATATAAACAGTGCCAGTTCCAAGAGATCTTGTTCTCTTCTTATTTGACATGTTACAGTGCATCTATTTTTTGTGACCTTAGAAGAGTAGCACAATTAAATCCTTTATTTTAGTCTAAATTTTCCTTATTCACTTTTGCTCAGGCTGATGGGAGATGATAGAGGCCCAGGTTGACTTTGAGTCACTTTGGAAATTGTGGTTAGATGGGGCATCTGCAAGTGAGAGGAAAGGTTAAATGCAACATAATTTTCCCTCAGGATATGCGTCCTTTTTTGGTTATTTCCAACATTGTATGGTAAATGGCCTGGCCTTAGTGAGGGCTTTCTTTTGTGAAAACTCCAATGCCTGTTGACATAGTGAGGGAACTGGAAGAAATGGAGAGAGTTGATAAGGAGATAAATAGATCAAATGTTGGATCATGTTTTTCTGTAAGGGAAAGAAGATATTCTCTTATAATTTAGGAGCATAAGTAATTATGGGATTTTTGACCTAATCTTCTTTTTACTTTGAGTTGATATTAATAGCTTATTAGAAGTAAAAAACACTTCCTTATTGCTTTACTATATGAGCTATCACTAGGTAGAGCAAAATTTGTTATCAGAAAAAATAATCTAAGATAAAGGATTTTAATTGTTATGAGGAACTATATTTATCACATTTCTTGTCTTGCATATTCTGGGCCATAGGATGGCTAAGAGATACTATGTTTTATTTGGGAAAATTTTACTCCTTATCATTTAATGAAATCTTTTCAGACACAGGATCTCAGTGCAAATGTATCCCTTATCTAGGTTCCAGATATTATTGCTATTATAGCTCAGTTTGGAAATGGTTCTTATTTTCAATTATTACCAGTTTTCCTTTTTGGGAAAATTATGTCAGATAGAAATAAGACAAATATTTGTAACATGAGGATTATTTTGTATATGTTTGCTATTAAACAAAAGATCGTGTCTTTCTGAATTAGTTATTTTGTTTAAGTTTCACTTCCTAACATCTGAAATCAGGGTAAGTCTTCCAATTAATTGATAGTGTAATGGTTAATTGGCAGGGTTTTTCTTTCTTACGTGAAGTAATGGTACCTCTTAACAATTAGTGACATTCATAAATTTGATGAAATATGGCAATTCCATGGCTTAGCTCCAGAAGCACTTGAAGTAGTGCTGAGGTTGGTAGATTGAGTTGAGTATTGAGTAACACTGAGGAAGATAGATGCAGGAAGGAGATATGGAAGAAGATAAATGGGAAAAAGATTATATCAAAAATCTGGATAATTTTTAGAAAATGAGATTGTTTAGAAATTCAGCTGGAAATTCAAATGGAGGCCAAGATGTTCAGGACTCTGAATTCAAACATCAGCTTCAAAACACTTCAGTACAAAAGTATGATCAAGCCTGTACAGATACCAGGTCATGAGGCCTGTTTCACTTTCTGTGTGATGGAAACGATAGGAAGAAAGTAGGGTTTGTTTTTTGAAAAAGTGAAAGAACAGAAGCCAAGTTTTTTTTTAAAAAAAAGATTCTATTTATTCATTTTTAGAGAAAGGGGAAGGGAGGGAGAAAGAGGAGAGAAACATCAATCTGTGGTTACCTCTTGTACACCCCCTACTCGGGACCTGGCCCGCAACCCAGGCTTCTGCCCTGACTGGGAATTGATCCAGTGATCCTTTGGTTCATAGGCTGGCACTCAATCCACTGAGCCACACCAGCCAGGACAGAAGCCAATTTTTATAAAATTAAGTGGCCAGTTCATTAATGGTCATAGGGTAGTGGTTAGGTATTGACATCAGGAAAATAATTGCACAAAATCTGTGAAGAGTAGTCTTTATTTTGTATTTTTGAGTTACAGTTTTTACTGGTTAGAAATATTACTAATGTGAGGAAGTTTTTTATTTACTGGATTTAGGACTCACTGAATGTTTTGGTTTATAGTTTTGTGGACTCTAAGGAATATAGAGATTAATGAGCTATCAAGTCATTTAAATATCTAAAATATTTTTGTTTTAGAAATACTATTTAAGTAAATTTATTATACCAGTATGCCCCCAAGGGTCAACACCAGCTTGAAAATGTAGATCTTCTAAACTGTAATCCTAATTCAAAAGAAGACCTGCCAAATTATGTTATGCTAATGCCTTGGTGGTTTACTTCATTTGTCAGTAAGTTCAGTAATATATATTTCACAGGGCTAAACATTCACCTGTTTTGAGTGCTATCTGCTAAATATTTTAGGGAAAACAATAAATGAGACCATTGCTTCTGTTTATATAGACTATATATGAAATATGGGAAAATAACTATGAGGAAAATGAAAGTTAGGTTATGATAAATGCTCTAAGGGTTTTAAAGAAGGGTGGTATTATTTTTAGTTGTAGTGAGTCAAGAAGTTTGTATGGCGGTTTTGGCATTTGAGTTTTACACTTTAAGAATTAAATTTGTCGATATAGGAGGGAAACAGCATTTTAGGAAGCAATTTATGTTCAATGATAAGATTTCGGGAAAGGATATGTGAGGAAGGTGATTAGGGTCAGACTATGGAAAGCCATTAATGCCAGGGTGTGAGGACATTTTTTTAAAGTAGTAACAGGGAATAGTTTTCAGGTGCATGAATGAAGAGCTAGTAATATTAGAAAGGGAAAAAGGTTTCTTTTTTCCTAATTCTTATGTATTAATTTGTTAGTAAAGTATTTTCAAATTAACTTTATATCCTTAAAATATATACATCTTCTCAAAGCTTCCAGCTCTATTATAAGCCAAAGTATATTCCCTGAAATGCCATATACAAAAAAAGCCTTGTGTAAGTTGGCTGTCAGTCTTTTGGCCTACGTTAGCATTATAAAGATGTTCAATTGGTATCTTAGGAATTTATAGCCTTCTTGCTGAGGTTTTGTTGTTCTTCAAATGGATCTTTAATATACTTACCTTCCTCCCATTTTAAACCTAGGTTGTTTTATTTTAAAAAATAGTAAGTATTTGCTTTCTTTGTTCTAGAACTGTGGCTGCTGAAGTTAGGAAGCAGATCTCTGGACAGTACAGTGGCTCTCCCCAGCTGCTCAAAAACCTCAACATTGTTGGCAATATATCCCACCATACCACAGTAAGTAGCTTACCTAAAACACTATGTGTTACTGGTACATTACTGACTAGGCCATGACAAGTAATGGAAAGAGAAGAGCCAGTAGATTGGGTTGCACCACTAGTTTCATAACCTTATTTGTTGTTAGCTCACTTTTTCCTGAAATTTGAATTGGAGAAGAGTGTTAGGAGGTGTTATAGAAGTGTTGATTTCCTAGTCAATTCTGAAGCTACATTCAGGATTTAATCAATGCTGGAATTTTAACTTTGTTTTTATGCCATTAACTTGTTGAGGAAATTGGATTAGTTTTCTTAGAGAATTTCTTGCCTTTTGGATTTTATGTTTGCTTCCCTGTAGACTTATTTTTCTTATCTCTTGTACTTTATGTAACTGATTAGATTCTTTGCAATTTATTCCTTCTTGTCTTGTTTTTCTGCTTCTGCATTTCCTGTACCGATTAGATTCTGTTTTACTTTTTTTAACAGCTTTATTGAGATTTAATTTACATACCATGCAATTCACCCATTTAATTTACAATTCAGTGGGTTTAATATATTTGTAGATATGTGCAACCATTGTCACGGTCAATTTAGAACATTTTTATCACCTCAAAAAGAAACCTTCTGGCTATCATCCTTTTACCCTCTTTCTCCCAGCCCCAAACCACTGATTAAATGCCAGAAGGTTGATGGCATATTGGAAAGGATTGAAAGAAATCTTAACACTAATCATGTCAGCCAAAATTCCCACACAGTGATTGCTGAAGTAAGACTGGTTCACACATTGCCTATGAGAGATTCTGGAGTGTTTCTCTACTGCTTCTCTTTGTCACCCTATAACCCTGCTTACTGCCTCATCATTCCCTCTCTCTTACAGAATCATGTTGGAGTCTCCTCCCTTTTGTCAGTAAATACAGGCTCTTTCTTTGGAGTCTTGGAAAATAATTATAGTTGTAAGCAGCTAATCACTACATATCAAGACTAACCCAGGGAGCTGTCTGCCCATGGGCATCAGAGAGAATGGAGACAGTTGTAGCAAAAATAAATTTGTTTCCTTGATCCAGGTCTAGCTAACATTACACCTAGAAAGCCAGAGACCTTCTCTATGAGTAATGGAAACAAGATCATTTATCCTCTATATGATTTAGTGTTTTTAAGAGTGTGTCATAGCTTCCTGTCTTACCCTAACATTCACTCTTGATACGGTTGGTCATTGTTTGAGGAAAGATTAATTTCGAATTAGATGTCTGTAAGGACTCCCAACTTTTTTGCATTATTTTCATTGAGTATTCATTTGTGATACTTTAAATCCTAAACAGTATATTGTCCTCAAAATAATACCTGGGTGGAGAAACATTGACTTAAGTTTTTTGAAAAATGATCATTTAAAAGTATTTTATCTATCTACCCATCTCTCTGATGGTGAAATATACATAAAATAAAATTTACCATTATATCTATTTCTAAATGTATAATTCAATGGCATTAAGTATATTCACAATGTTGTGCAACTATTGCCACTATTGCCATTATCCATTGTCAGAAATTTTTTATTATTACAAACTGAAACCCTATACCCATTAAACAATAGCTCCCTGTTCCCCTCTCCTCTCAACCCTTGGTAACCTCCAATTTCTATCTCTATGAATTTGTCTGTTTTACGTATCTTATGTAAGTGTACAATATTTGTCTTTTTGTATCTGGTTTATTTCACTCAGTATAATGTCTTCAAGGTTCATCCATGTTGTAACATGTTCGAATTTCATTACTTTTTAAGGCTGAATAATGTGTCATTGTGTGTATATACCCCATTTTGTTTATCCATTCATTTGCAGATGAATTGTTTCCACCTTTTGACTATGGGTGATGATGTTGCTATGAACGTGAATGTGCAAAATCTGTTTAAGTCTGCATTTCAATTTTTGGGGTTATACCTAGAAGTTGAATTGGTAGATCAAATGGTAATACTGTGTTTTTTTTTAGAACACCAAACTGTTTTCTACAACAGCTGCACCATTTTACGTTTCTACCAGCAATGCACAAAGCTCTAATTTCTCCTATACTTTTTGTTTTCCATTTTAAAAAATAATAGCCATCATAATGGGTGTGAAGTAGTATCTCATGTTTTTGATTTTGCATTTCCCTCATCCCCAAAATTTCATGTTGCATTTTTATTTAGTTTAATGTATTTTTAAAATTTTACTTTTTGGACTTCTTCTATGACTCAAATGATTTGGAAGTGTGTTGCTTTGCGTCCAAGTGTTTGGAGATTTTCCTGTTATCTTTCTGTTGCTAATTTCTAGTTTGATTACATTATGATTAGAGAACATACTGTATAGTTTTATTTTATTTTTTAATTTGTTAAGGCTTGTTTTATGGGTCATGATATGGTCCAGGTTGGCATATGCTTTTTTGGCTTTATTTTGAAAGTGTTTATTTTGTTGCCATTTGAGTGGACTGTTTTATAAATGTCAATTAGATCCTGCTAGTTAGTGGTGCTTTTGAGCTTTACCATATGCTTGTTGATTTTCTGTCTGATTGTGTTTCAGTTGTTGAGAGAGATGGCTTGACATCAAGTATAATTGTAGATTTTTCTTATATTTCTACTTTTCTATCAGTTAATATGTTCTTCACATAATTTATAGCTCTGTTGTTCAGTAAAAGCACATTTAAGATTGCTGTGTTTTCTTGGTGGATCATACCTGCTGTCATCAGGTCATGTCTACTTTTTATCGGAAGTCTACTTTATCCAATAATAATGTAGCCACTTCTACTTTCTTTTGATTATGCATGCATGGTATATCTTTTTCCATCCTTTCCTTTTCAACCTCTCAACCTCTTCATGTTGTCTCATCTGAAGTGAGTTTTTGGTCTACGGCCATACCACCCTGAACACACCCGATCTCGTCTGAAGTGAGTTTTTGTATATTATACACGCAGATTATGTTCTTAAATCCGTTCTGCTAGTCTCTTATCTTTTTTTTGTAGACCATTTAAATATGTTATTTCTGTTTTGCTTGGGCTTTAATCTGTGATTTTCATTTTTGTTTGTTCTCTCTGTTTTTATTTCCCTATTTTCTTTTTCTTGTCTGAACATTTTTTACAGATACATTTTGATTGGCTTATAGTGTTGTTCAGTGCATATCTTTGTATAGCCTTTTTAGTGTTTGCTTAAGGTATTAAATTGTGTATGAATTATCACATTACTGATGGTGACATTTTACCCATTTGAGTGAAATGTAAAAGTTTTATGTACCTTTCCGTCCCTTTACCCTCTAGGTATTATATACATATAGACCTCCTCTAACACTGCCCCAGCAGTAAGGGGAAAAGGTGCCTTGTTATTGCTGAGTGGGAGTGGATGTCCAGATTCCCTATATGGTCTCCAATGACCCTGGGTGGGGGACTCATTACTTCCCAGTACATATGAAAATCTCAGCTCCCCACTCTAACTGTTCTGACACCATGCTGGTTGGACTGTTGGGATGCTTTGTTACAGCTTGGTGAGGGTGAAGTCTAGCTTCTCATTTGGGCTTTGCTGGTGTGGATATGATTGAGACCACAGTTTTTCATGTGATGTTTAGCTGGAGTAGAGTGGTTATTGTCTAAAAATTTCTATTGTGGTAGGCTGCCCCTTTTTTTGGACCTTTTGGCTGGGGAGAACAGGCTTTTGTTTTGTTGGGCCGTTTTTTCCCCTGTGCTTCTTGGTGTTTCTGGGTGGTGGGCTTCTTTAGCTCCAACTCTGGAGTACATAAGGCAAAAAGAAATTGTGCCATTCCTTCGCCTCAAGGTTGCTGCTGGCCTGCCTTTTTCTCTCTGCCTTTCAGAATCTTCTTATGTAAAAGGTCACCAGTTAGATTCCGGTTAGGACACATGCGTGGGTTGAGGGCCAGGTCCTTGGTTGGCAGCAAGCCGGAAGCTACTGATCCATGTATCTCACACATTGATGTTTCCCTTCCTCTTTCTCTGTCCCTTCCGTATTTATTTACTTATTTAAATTTTACTTATTTATTAAAATTTTATGCTTTGGGCAGGAAACCCATGAATTTTAGAGCTTGAAGACTCAATTTTACATTTTGCTCTATTGTGCATATTAATAACCATAAATATGTAAATGTTTAAATAAGCTTATTATCTCTAAGGAAAAAAATTTTGTTCTGTGATTTTGTGGCTGTTTTATTTCCAGAAGTTGTTTAACTTTTTGAGTACAAATGCTTTTATTTGTAGAATTAAAATAGTAATTATCTTTACCTTACAGGGTTCAGAGAGATTTAAATGAGAAAACATAATGATAATAATAATAGCTACTATCTTTTGAGTGTATATGATGTGCTGGTCTTTCATTATTTAACTTAATATCTTTACAGTGTTGTTGCTTTACCTGTTACTAGTTATTCAGTGCAAAGAAGCATAGATTTAAAGAACCTTCGTTTTAGTCACACCTGCACAGACAGGCAGGTCTCAGTGTTTTTACCCAGTTAAGCATCTTGAGAAAAAACATGTTTTTATTTTCATTAATCTACATCTGCACATTTGTTACATAATCCTTCACAGTTTTGCCTGAATATTTTTCTTTCTTGAATCAGAAAAAAATTTGGGTGTCTTAATAAAAAGTATATTTTCAACTTGGCTAAGGAATACCCTGAATATTCTATTATTATTAATAGATCCTTTAAATAGGGTCTTTGTACTAGTTTCTTTTGGCTGCTGTGATAAAGTACCACAAACTGGGTGGCTTAAAACAAAAGAAATTTATTTTCTCACAGTGCTAAGTCCAAAATTCTGAAACCAGTATCAATGGGCTAAAATCAAGGTTTTGGCAAGGCCACACTGCCTTTGGAGGATCTAGGAGAGAATTCGTTTCTTGCCTCTTCCACATTGTGGTTGCTGCTTGTAACTGCTCACTTCTATCTTTAAGGCCAGAATCTTCATATCTCTCTTTGCTATGTCTTCGTATGGTTTTTTCCTCTGTGTGGTCCCACTCTCCCTCTGTCTTCCTATAAGGATGTGTGTGATTGCATTTGACTCACTCAGATAGTTCAGGGTAATGTCCATATTATAGATCACATCTTTTATTTTTTATCTTAATTTTTTGCCGTGAAAGGTCCATGGATTGGTATATGGAGATCTTTTGGAGGGCCACTTTTCACCCTACCTTAGTCTGGTTATATATTTTTACTAGGATAATCAACAGTAGCAACAAATAAAATTAAGCCACTGTTTAGAAACTTAGCAAAATTCCAAAGATTTTAAAGAAAAAAGAATTCCTCCAGTAAACAGTTTGTCACTGTAAAGTATAAAACTGTTGATAATCATTACTGGCTTTCCATGAAAGGTATGGGTAAAGTCTAAGCAGGAGGAGTAAAGAGAGTATAACCCAAAACATGAAGGAGCATTAGAAGGTCAATACCTTGTGGGTTTTTTAATTGTATCTGTTGAAAATTGAGAAACAACTAGGTTAAAACATATATTTAAAGAAAATTTTTTTCTTAAAGTTTTAAAATTCCTCCCCCCTTCCTCCTTTCTAAAGGTGCCCCTTACGGAAGCAGTAGATCCAGTGGATTTGGAAGATTACCTCATTACTCATCCTTTAGCTGTGGATTCTGGGCCTTTAAGGGATTTAATTGAATTCCCTTCAGATGATATGGAAGTTGTTTATAGTCCTAGGGACTGCAGAACCCTTGTTTCAGCTGTACCTGAAGAAAGGTAAGGACGCATTTACCTATTTTTGGGTTTCAGTGCAACTACAGAAAAGCTCTCTTCCATGATTTGATTTATATCCTATTTGTTATGATGGGGTTATGTCTGTTACACGAACAAGAGCTGTAGCAACCAGAATTACCCATTTCAGTGCTTTCCTGTCTAAATTACAAACATGTTTTCTTTTTTAAAACAGTGAAATGGATCCACACGTTAGAGATTGTATAAGAAGTTATACAGAAGACTGGGCAATTGTGATCAGAAAGTAAGTCATATTTTTATTATAACACTTAAAAATCCTGAGTAGGATACTGAGTAGTATCCTAAATGGATTAAGGTAAATTAATAATTATTATGAGACCTGTAAATTTATTTAAACAAAAGCTGAAGAAGCAAAAGAAGAACCTTTTATATAGATGTCTTATTTTAGGAGTTCCACAATTACTTTTACTTACTCTTCTTATAAAATAATAGGTTTGTGAGGATAGTATTTCTATATTACCATAGATCTCTAATAACTAATAGTATATGATAATGATTTGTAGTCTAATTCTTTTGAGAAATTGATAGATATTGATGGATAATTTTATTATTAAAAAAGAATCCAGTTTATTGAAATTTAAATAGAGTTAAACTTAATAGCCAGTTTTCCAGATCAAGCTGTTTGAAACATCTCTACCCTTCATTAACTAAATTTTTACAGGTCTTTGATGTGCAAATGTACAGATCAAAGTAAATATTTATAAAAAATAATGTTTTATTCTACCACAAATTTAATTTTTCTAATGGATGGTGTTGAATATAACATCAGATAAAGAAGTAAAATAGCCCTGGCTGGTGTAGCTCAGTGGATTGAGTGCGGGTTGGGAACCAGAGGGTCCTGGTTGGATTCCTCGTCAGGGCACATGCCTGGGTTGCGGGCCAGACCCCCAGTGAGGGCCATGTGAGAGGCAACCATACATTGCTGTTTCTCTCCCTCTCTGTCTCCCTCCCTTCCCCTCTATCTGAAATAAATAAATAAAATCTTTAAAAAAAAACAAAGAAGTAAAATAGATGCCTATGAATATGTTGCCAGGGGTGCAGAGCTTGCAGGCCCCCTCAGTGCCTCTGAGCCCTGACCACTCTGGCCCTGGGGTTTGAGGGCTGGTGCCCTCAGGTCATTGCCCACTGACCCCGATCTACTCTCCCTGCATAAATTCCCAGAGAAACATGAATAGATAACAACAGAAAGTGGTACTGGAACAGTGGGGATCAGCAGTTTTGCACAGGAAGCTTTGGGAGATGTTTCCTGTGGCCTGCCTGACATTGGGGCAACATCGAACAAGCAAGATGAGTTTGGTGCGTTGGAAAGTTTGAAAGCTGCTAGTGAACTCTATTCTCCTCTAACAGGAGAGGTAACTGAAATTAATGAAACTCTTGCAGAAAATCCAGCACTTGTCAGTAAACCTTGTTGTGAAGGTGATTTGCAGTCACGATGACCCTGAATAACTCTTCAGAACTAGATGAACTAATGAGTGAAGAAGCATATGAGAAATATACAAAATCTATTCAGTGAAAATGGAACCCCCAAATACAGTAGCATGAAAGAACTTGATCTAGTGTGGTTGTCTTAAATTAATGTAGATAGAAGATTTAAAATAGCAACTTTTAGTAATACCAATGGAAAAAGAAACCACAACAATGCTACTGGAAGAAAATACCCCCTAACTTTATCATGATTGCAGATAAACACAATATACATATTTTTACAACACCCTATAATTTTTAGGCTAGGCTACAGTTAATATTCAGAATTCCTAAAAATATCTGTGGTAAAATCCAGTTATCAAAATTATGTAATTCAAGAATAACATTATTATCATGAGTCATATAATATTGTAAATTGCTTACATCTCTCTCTGGATTTGGGTCAGAATACTTAATGATATTGCCATTGGAAATAACTGGCAGTGGAGAACATTTTTGTAGCCATTATAGTGTCAGATGGTGATTAATACTGTCTTAATTTTGTAATATACTGTGTCTGCTGGTGCTATTTTTATACAGTGAAACAACAGGCTTGCAGGAAAATAAGAAAGTTTAATAATAAAACACTCAACTTCAAATAAAACTGTTTTCTTTGCTAATTTGCATAATGAAGAGAAGAGTCTTCATAGGAAACTTTTAAGCCTAATTTTTTTTAAAGGAAATATGATGACTGAAGTAGTTGAGAATTATGTTATGACATTGTAGTTTGCAGGAGTGTAGTAGTCTGTGCTCATTTGTACTAGCAGTGGTGATGTAACCATTGCATATTGTTTTGCCCTTATAGCTGCTGTCTTATTTTACTGGGTTTAATATTATGCTAAGCATCACTCTTGGGAATAGTGCTGACATGCTTTTTAGTTTTAGTGTTACGTAATAAAAGCACAGACTGCTACTCTTTATAAAGAAGAGCTGTTTTATGAACTTACAATTTTGAGAAGTATTTCAATAGCAAGATTTTAGACATTAGTGCTAAAAACTGTTCCTCTGTCAGATAACACAAAAGTCTTTATATCTATGCATGTATGTTGGAAACTTATAATCAGATATTTTAATAAAATATTACTTATAAAATATATTGACCTAGAATATGGAATCTACTAAATTTTTTTTACAAAGCCTCTCCGCCCCTCCCCTCTCCTCCCTCTCTCTCCCTCCTGTCCCCCCTCCCCTCTCTCCCCTCCTCTCTATCTCCCTCTCCCTTCTCCCCTCTCCCCACCTCTTCCTCTCCCTTCCCCCCTCCTCCCCGCTCCCTGAGAGAGAAGAAAGGAAGGAGAAAGAGAGGGAGAGAAACACCGATCTTGTATGTACCTGACCTAGGACGGAATCCACGACCCAGGCATATCCCCTGACCAGGAATCAAACCAGTGGAACGATGCCCAACCAACTAAACCACACTGGTCAGGGCTCTAATACTTAATTCTAATATGGGGTTGCTGACCTTGATTTAGGCAAGAGGAGAAGACAGCTGACATTTATGGGTACTTACTGTGTGCTGGTCATTTTATCAGGCACTTTATACTCATCTCACATAAGGTTCCAACAGAAAAGCAGCTCAGGCTCAGAGTAGTTAAGTAAATTTTTTGAGGTCCCATAGCCTAATAGTGAGATAACAAGATTAAAACAGGACATCAGATTCTAAAGCTTATGTGTATTTTTTATTACACTAGATATTATTTATTATCTGCAATGGTAAATGGAAGACAAAAAAGGATACTTTTGATAGAAGTTTTAAAGTATCCCTGAAAGACTGAAGAGAGGTGTGATTGGAACATAAGAGAAAACCATAGTACAGGATAATTTAAGAAGATATATGCTAAAAAGATCTATATATCTCTTAAAGTTTTATATATATATAACTTTAGCAAGAGTTATATATAGCAAAAGTTATATATACGCACATATACATATAGCAAAAGTGGATTTACAATTGTTTGCATAGAAAATAATAAATAATACAAGAATAAACTCTTTCGTGTACTCACAACTGTAAACCGACTTTTCCCCATTCTGTGCATGGTAATTTAAGTTCAGAAATGAATACAGACAATGGAAGAGGAGTCTGGAGTAACTATTGGGCATTATTTTACTTCGAAACCCCTTATACCATATATGCACAGTTGTTGCAACAAAGGTATCTGCCTTTTTAAAGAGTGGTAACTGTAGAGGCTTGAGTTGATAGTATGGTGCCCAGGGTGGGCAAATCTTGGAAGAAGAAAGCCGTTACACCCAGAAGACTAGGTCCTGGCAGGCTGCCTGTCAGCAGGATTTGACTCTTCTCTATGTAGAAGATAGAGTAGAGAAGACTATTGGGTATGGACTGGGTTGAGCAGATACAGTATTTCCAGACAGATATGGGGATGCAAATTCAAAAATAAGTGTAGAATCGGAATTGCCAACTATTTGATGGAAGCTATTGCGTTTGGAAAAGAATGATCAAACTACAAATAAAACTATCATGAAATAGTTAATGGACTACATATCAGGGCACATAAGTATAATTAATATCTTCAAAGGGATGTGATTGGATATGGTAACCAGACAAATATCAACTATTTGTCTTTGGAAATTAAAATTTTGTTCAGTGAAAAAATATTAAAAACTCGGCAGATGGGCTAAATGCCAGAGGTGACTGAAGAGTAGACTAGATGAAGCCACAAGTTTTCCATAATTCAGCACAAAGGAGAAAGGAACAGAAAATACTTCATTTATTTATTCATTCAATAAATACTTATTCAGAGTCTTGTATGTGCCAGGCACTATACTAAGCAGTGATGATACAACAATCAACAAAACGAACTCCCTGCCCTCATGGAGCTTACATTAGTTGGGGATGAGGGTAACGGACAATAAACAAAGACAGATAAATATGTACTAGACGTGGTGGATGTACCTCTTGCGGAGAAAAAAAGTAGGGTGAGGGGGATAGGGAGAGCTGAGAAGGGCTAAACTTCCTACTTCATATAAGTAATCAGAAGAGGCCTTACTGATAAAGATGAATTTGAGCAAAGACCTGAAGGAACTAAGGGAGTGAGCCCTGTGTATATCTGGGGGAAGAGTGTATTAGAGAGAACAGTGCATGCAAAGGCTTCATATTGGAAGCATGCTAGGAATGTACCAGGAGTAGCAAAGAGGTCAGTGTGACTGGAACAGAATAAATGAGGGTGAGAATGTCAAGATAGGAGGTCACACAGATATTAGTGTTAGTGTGTGGGGGGTTGATGGGTAATCATATAGGCCTTATCATAGCAATTGACTAGAGGACAGAATGGTAATACATAAAAGAGTGTTAATCATGAATGATGTTATTCTCCTCAGCTCTGTAGAATTTTATACTGTCAGCTTTTTAGAACATAAAGGTGGTAGTTCTGACTGGTGTGGCTCGGTTGGGCACTGTCCCGCAAAGCAAACAGTTGTGGGTTCGATTTCTGATCAGCGCATATCCCTGGGTTGTGGGCCTGCCCCTGGTCAGAGCACGTGCAAGAGGGAATGATTGATGTTTCTCACATTGATGTTTCTCTTGCTCTTTCTGCCTCCCTTGTCCTCTTTCTAAAAATAAAGAAGAAATGATTTGTAAAAAAGAAGATAAAGGAGGCAGAATGTAACATTATTGGTTATTAGAGCAACTTAGATATGCAACATCACAGATTAAGGCACTCTAAACATTGCACGAAAGGTTAAAACATGTGTTTCTGACTAATACCTTTCATCTTACTATATGGAGTACCTTTATCTTAGTTCTTCCAGAGAAAATTGCTTCCTTTTATTTGTGATTATGCTGTGATGTGAATGTCATGTAGCTTCTATTTTTTCCCCCAAAGGTATATCCATTTTATTTTACTTGAACTTGAGCTAGGAGGCACTGTTACAAGTAATACAAGCATAGAGCACTACCTTCAGTGCAGCTTGGGGAATGCTTCTTACTGCCACATTCCATGGCACTCTACAAGATTAGGTGCTCAGTTGGCACTTGCTGATGGTTTGAACAGTGGTTTGAATGGTGGTACTAGTAACAGGAATGACTATAAACAACAGTGCAGCTTTTATTTTAATATCTTGAGCAACAAGACATGATGTCAGTGATTCATATATTTGATTTTTTATTATTTCATAAATTGATAGCAAGAACCATGTCATCCTTCTTTAATCATAGTTGTTTTTGCTCCAGTTAGAAATTTACCCTGCTTAACTATATGAGGTATGAAAAGGAATTGCTCTTTGATGTTACTGTCTTTGATGTTCTTGGATATTGAGTTGTTAGGAAAGAAGAGTGTAACAATACATGTTAAGTAATATATGTATATAGTGATGTAGATCCTGACCTTTTTATTTTAAAAGTCTGCAGCTTTAGGTTGGTTAAGATACCTGATTAGATATAGCAAAAATACTTTGGCTTTTTGAAATTTTAAGATTCAATATTTTTATATCTATTTTTTGCTTTTTAAAATTTTATATTGTTATGAATGCAATATATATTTTCTACTGTAACATTTTATTCTTTGACATGGCTTTCCATCCTTTCTTTTTACTGATCTATTCTATGAACTGAAAGAACAACTTTATTTTTGTAATTTAAAAATTTTAATTTATTTTTTCTATGACCATTTGTCCCCCTTATATTCTGTTCCACCTGCCACTCCCCATCCCCCACCCCAGCCACCACACTGTTGTCCATAAATTCTTTCTCTTTTGTTTTTCTTTTTTCTCAATCCCTCTATCTCTGGTCCTCCCCACTTCCCCCTGGTCTCTATCTATGAGTCTCTCTATTTTACTTGTTAATTCAGTTCATTCATTAGATTCCACCTAACTTTAAACTACATATATATGGTTGCCATAAAAAGGAGAATATGATTTACTTCTGGAAACTCATAATCTGCTCTGTAGTTGGATTAAAAGAACTTTGAGTGGAGGTTTTCATAAACCTCTGGTTAAATGTTTAGTGCACTCAGAACTGCTAGACTGTACCTTTATTATGTAAAGAAATAATACAGAGAATATTTAGCTTATTATATAATGATGAAAAAGTAAAAATGTTCAAAAATTAATATTCATTTAACTGTTTTATTTTGAATAGGTATCATAAACTGGGGACAGGATTTAATCCCAATACATTAGATAAACAGAAAGAAAGGCAAAAAGGTTTGCCAAAACAGGTCTTTGAATCTGATGAAGCTCCAGATGGCAGCAACTACCAGGATGAGCAAGTAATAGTTTTGTTCTTAAATGACTATGTTTTTTTAAAATAGTTTGTTTTATTCATTAATTATTATACTTATCTTTTAATGTTTTTCATGACAGGATGATCTTAAAAGACGTTCCATGTCAATAGACGATACTCCAAGGGGTAGCTGGGCCTGCAGTATTTTTGACTTGAAGAATTCACTTCCCGATGCTCTGCTTCCCAATTTACTTGATCGAACTCCAAATGAAGAAATAGATCGTCAGAATGATGACCAAAGGAAGTCAAACCGCCACAAAGAACTCTTTGCTTTGCATCCATCACCAGATGAGGTATAGTTATTTGGGAATATAGACACAAATAATTATGAAATAGATATTTTGGGAGTATGAATTGTATATGGTATTATAATGTAGGAAATAAAATTTAACTGAAATATAGCTATATTTTTTGTAAATAAAATATAGTTTTTATTCTAACAAATTTATCCTTAATAACTTCTGTGAATTTAGCACACTTACTTATGATCTAATGAGTTCTGTTTGAGAATAAATAGGTCATTCTATTTTATGTTCAGTTGTGAAGGCTAAAAGTATTACATTAATAAAATGACTTCTTAAAGAAATTGTAAAGGGTTGAAATATGATAAGCATGTTCATTTTGGTATTGCTTGTCAATTTGTAGGAAGAACCAATAGAACGACTTAGTGTTCCTGATGTGCCCAAGGAACATTTTGGTCAAAGACTTCTTGTAAAATGTTTATCACTCAAGTGAGTATTTATTTTGCTTATTGTATCCTTTTGTTTACTGTGTTCTTTTGAGCAGTAGTGTTCTTGTGAATCTGAGCTTTAGAGTATTTTTGGCTCACAGGTGACGATGACTTTTTGCCACAGATATATAGTTAGTCTTATAACCTGAAAAAAAAAGTTCACTGAAACACTGTTCTCTAGTGTTATTAGGTACTGTTCTTGGCTTGGGGGATGTAAAGACAAAGTATCTTTTTCCTTAAAGAATTATTTCCTCAAAGTATTGATTGTACATGTTACATGATAGGCTTTTTAAAAAAGATTTTCAAGTATATGTTTTTTTCCTTCTTTAAAAAAATTAAATGTATATTCACATTTATATTCTGCTTCAAAGAGTGCTTTCTCTTATTTTGTTTCATGCTGTCTTCAGAGTAATTCTATAAGGTAGATAATATTATCTTCATTTTGCAAATGAGAGACCAGGATTCAAAAGTATTAGCAGAGGTTAACTGGCATACTCATTATGCAACCAGTAACTGAAAAACAAGCTATGTTCTTTTCATTCTATTATGTTAATATTGGTAGTTAGTTAGTTATTAGTTCTGACATATGGAAAAAGAAATTTCAATCCGTAGAGCTGTTTTGAAAGAAGCAACTCATCAGTACAGACCACTTCCGTGTATAGAGAACATGTGCCGTTTTCTCCCTTTGAAAGCTAAGGCTTTATATATTTAATTAGACTTATCTAGAAACCTGTTAGATTTAGTGTATTGGGTCTTTTGAATATCTGGACACCTGTTTATAATCTTTTTTTAAGAACAACTTTATTATGATACAATTTACATATCAAATTTCACCCTTTTAAAGTAAACAGGTTGGTGGTTTTTAGTATATTCACAGTTGTGCAATTATCACTACTATCTAATTCTAGAACATACTCATCACCTTAGAAAGAAACTCCATACCTGTTAGTAGTCTGCTCAGGTTTTCATAACAAAGTACCATATACTGGGGGGCTTAAACAACAGTATTTATTTTCTTACAGTTTTGGAGACTGTGAAGATCAAGTGCTGGTAGGATTGGTTTTTGGTGAGGCCCCTTTTCCTGGCTTGCAGATAGCCATCTTCTGGCTGTTCCCTCAAACGGTGTTTGCTCTGATCCTACAAGGAGAGAGCTGTCTCTGATGTCACTTCTTCTTTTTATAAAAACAGCAGTCCTACTGAATTAGGGCTTCACCCTTATGATATTATTTAACCTTAATTACCTCCTTAAAGACCCTATCTCTAAATATAGTCACATTGGGAGTTAGGGCTTCAACATATGAATTTGGTGGTGGTGATGGGAACACAATTCAGTTCATTAAAATACCAGTTAGCAGTGTCCCCCCATTTTCTCTGTCCTTGACAACCACTAATTTGCCTTCTGTTTCTATGAGTTTGCCTATTCTGCATAATTCATAAAATGGAGTTACACAGTATGTGTCCCTTTGTTTCTAGCTTCTGTCATACAGCATAATGTTTTCAAGGTTCATCTCATCTATATTGTAGTATATAGCAGTACTTCATTCCTTTATGATTGAATAATATTCCAATGTGTATATATCATATTTTGCTTATCTCTTCATCAGCTGGAGAACATTGGGTTGTTTTCACTTTTAAAAAATAGCCGCTTTATTGAGTCGTAATTCACATATTACTCAGTTCACCCAGGGTATACCCGTGTATAGTTCACTTGTTAATTCACCTAGTTCACCAGTGTACAATTCAGAGGATTTTAGTATATTCACATATTTATGCAGTTATCATCAAAATTTTAGAACATTTTTATCATCCCCAGAAGAAATTCCATAGCCATTTGTAGTCACTTTGTTTTCCCCAATTCCTCCAGCCCTAGGTAATCACCAATCTATTTTCTGTCTATGTAGATTTTCTGCTTCTGGTCACTTTCTGTAAACAGAGTCATATAATATGGGGATCTTTTTGTCTGCCTTCTTTCACTTAGTATAATGCTTTCAAAGTTTATGTATGTTATAGCATGTATCAGTACTTCGTGTCTTTTTATGGTGAGGTAATATTCTAATGGATGGATACACCACATTTTGTTTATCCACTTGTCAGTTTATGACCATTTGGGTTGTTTCCATTTTTAAGCTATTATGAATCATCTTGATAGGACATTTGTGGACAAGTTTTTGTATGGATATATGTTTCATTTCTCTTGGGTATATATATACCTAGGATTGGAATGGTGGTTGATATGGTAAGTCCATGTTTAAATTTTGGAGGAACTGTCAGACTATTTTCCAAACAGCTGTACTGTTTTACATTCCCACCATCAAGTGCAAGCCTTCTAATTTTACCACGTTCTCACCAACACTTTTTATTGTCTGTCTTTTTATTTTGAAAGATTTTATTTATTTATTTTTAGACAGAGAGGAAGGGAGGGAGAAAGAGAGGGACAGAAACATTAATGTGTGGTTGCCTCTCGTGTAACCCTTACTGGGGACCTGGCCCGCAACACAGACATGTGCTCTGGTTGGGAATCGAACCTGCAACCCTTTGGTTTACAGGCCAGCACTCAATCTGCTGAGCCACACCAGCCAGGGCTATTGTTTGTCTTTTTTATCATAGTTGTCCTATTGATTGTGATGTGAAGTGGTATCTCATTATGGTTTTACTGATGATCTTCTTGACTAATAAAGTTACAAGTTTATTATTTCTTTCTTAGACAAATATAATATAGAATAATTTTTCACATCACTTTATATTTAGCTTTAGTTTGTTCAGCTCTTGTTAAAAATTCTGAACTAAGAATTATATATATCTGATTATGATAAGAAAAATCTAGATTTAGGATAAGGAAGAACTTGTTCACATTATAGTTTCAGAAAGTTTTATTTTAGTTAATTATAGAAATGAAGACATTTTAAAAAATAATTTCTCTTACATTTTGTTCTCCAAGAGTAGCCTTCCTTATCCTGTATGAGAAAAGTGTTTCTAATATTTAGAAGACTGTTTGTCTAGACATTCAGGGAAACCCCACCCAGGCACAGTTATGTGGGAAAGGAACAAACTCTCCTCTACGCTCAAAGTTATTTCTTCTAGTCTAATAATCAAATAGGCATGAGACATATTAGCAAGAGAAAATAACCAGATTTAGTAGGAACATAGGTATAGAAACCCTACATACATGAGAAAGTCAGGTCTATCTAGGGACAAGGTAAGGCATGCACCTTGAGGGCTTCAGAGGGTCATTGGAATTAACATTTCTTTTATCTTTGACTCATTTTTTGCTTATTTCCAGCTGTATCTAAAATTTATATGAAAATGCAAAGGGCCTAAAGGAGGCAGAATGGTTTTGAAGAACTTTACAAAAAGCAACCAGATATGAACACTTTATGAATCTACATAATTAAGACATTATAGTATTGGTATACAATTAGACAAATAGACCAATGGAAAAGAGCTAGGAGTAAACATATATGTTTATGGATTTTTTAAAAATTACTTTATTGTTGTTCAATTACAGTAGTCTGCATCCTCTCCCCTCCCCTCCCCCCTCACCCCCTCCAATCCCACCTCCCTCCCCTGCCCCCATCCTCCCCCTTGGTTCTGTCCATGTATCCTCCATAGTGGTTTGTTTATGGATTTTTGATTTACCATAAAAGTGGCATTGTAGAAAGCAGGGAAAGGTTAATCTTTTCAGTAAGTTGACTGAACAGTCTGATACCTGTTTCTCTCTTTTTGTCTGTGTGTAGTGTTTCTCTTCCTCCCCCCCCACCACCACCCCACTCTCTCTTTTTTTCTTTCTGTCTCCCTTTCTCCACCCCTTCACCATACAGAGGGAGAATTTATTTCCAACACATACACTTGACAAAGTGTTCATAGCCAGAATATGTAAAGAAGTATGAAACAATGAAGAAAAGGTCAAACAATAAATAGAAAAGTAGGTCAAAAGAGGATATCCAGGTGGCCTTTTAACATGAAAGCATGCATATTAAAAATCTGATAAGAACTGCTTACCCACCGGATTTGGTAAAAAAAAAAAAAAAAGGACTGGCAAATCAAAAAGATTGGCATTATTAACTGTTACAGAGGATGCAGAGTAGAGGCTGACTCTCGTAGGCAGTATCACCAAGATCCCTATTCTTTTGGCTTGTGGGTGGGTCTGCTAAGAAAAGCATCAGCAGGAAGTCAGAGGGTGGAAGAGAGTGAGATCAGATTGGGATATTTATTTTTCTTAACTCATTCCCTGCTACGTCAATCGACTGGTTGCTTCTCTGTCCCCAGGGCCACAGTTTTTATGAAGGGTTCTCCATACAGCTATTTTTTTCTGTGTTTTGGTTACCGCTTGTACATTGTCCTTTAGGTCAAGTGTTAGTAATGACTTGCTGCTGTTGCTATTTCCAGGGAATAGCGCTCTCGGTAGTTTTCCCTAAATTATGTTCAAATCTTTGTAAATGGCCTTTTATTAAACTCTTAACCTAATGAAAATATGTTGTTTGTGATACAAAAATGAGATTATTGACATTTTTGTCTGGATAATTATTTGTTTTCTGGGGCTCTCCTAACAATGCAGAATAGTTAGCCACATCCTTGGCCACTGCTCAATAAATACCAGTAATACTCCTGCAGTAATGATAACCAAAACATCTCTAGACATTGCCAGAGGATGCAAATGAGTCCTTGGTTGAGCAAAACCACTGTTCCAGCATTTTAGTTAAACTAATACTGTGTTTTGTTTCATTCCACAAATATTTACTGAATGTTTACTAAATGTAAGTCATTGTTTGTGGAAGTCAGTTAGAGATCTCAACTTAATCATAGAGTTATAAAATAAGTCATGAAAATTATTATGCCAGCATTTAAAATGATGAAATTAATATTTATGTCATAGAAATATATCCATAAAATACTAAGTTAAAAAAGCAGACTACAAAATATGTAGATAGTGACATTCTTCATTTAAAAAAGTAGTCTATTTAACAAGTATATTTATACATAGAAAAAAGTCTGGATGGATGAGCATTAAACTGTTGATTATGGTTCTCTCTGTGTGGTTGAATTTTGGATTCTTCTATTTTCTTCCAAATATTTTTATGTATCTGCTACTTTTTTTTACATTGAATATGTGATTTATAATCTGAAAAAGAAAACAGTAGGTCTTTACTTTTAAAGTTTAAAATCTAACATATCCACATACATAAATAAAATTGTAGGTTAGAAAGTGCTTAGTGTCAGAAAATAGATTTAAAATGCCATGAGTTTTTGGGCAGAGATTACTTGTAGCTGGAGAAATACAGTAGGTATACAGTAGGTAATGGTTGCCATAAACAGCGAAAGATGTGCCTGAAAGAGGGTGTTTCAGGACGAAGGGATAGCATAGATGGTGTAACACAAATTAGAAAATATAAGATACTGAGATTATTTTTGGAATGAGAATTTCTCTCTAATCATATTTTATGTTTATTTTAAAACTGCTTCATTCTTTTTCTTCCTAAAGGTTTGAGATTGAAATTGAACCTATTTTTGCAAGTTTGGCTTTATATGATGTCAAGGAAAAAAAGAAGGTAAGATTATATGATTTAAACTTAGTCTTTCATCACAATCATAGGTTTCAGAAACCTGATTTTAAGTTGTTTATTTATTTTATTTTTTATTGTTGACACTATTACAGATGTCCACTCTTTTCCCGCTCTTTGCCTCCCTCCACCCAGCCCCTGCCTTCCTCCCCGCCCCGCTGGCCTTTGCTACATTGTTGTCTGTGTCTGTGGGCTATGTATACATGCATATGTGAGATCTGTCTAGAAAAAAATCTAGCCATTGTTAATATAACAGTAACAGTTTATGTGACATTGATGTAAGCTGGCAGCTAAGGAAAGTGGACTGGAATGCACTTGTGTGAACAGTGATGACTTCACTGCACTAGTCAGTGGGGATGGTAGATGCCGTTGAATAAGCATGTGTACTGTGTGACCCTCACATTCAAAATCCCTGGGCGAGCAGAGCAACAAATCTGCATCACATTTTGCGATAAGCTTGAATGTTCCTCTGTGGAACATTCGCAAAGTTGCAGCTATGGGCAACTGGTGATTGACAGCTTTATCACAATAGCGCGCCTGCTCACACATCATGTCTCTTGCAGAGTTTTTTGGTGAAACATCAAATCACTCATGTGACTCAGCCCCTCCCCTACAGCCCAGATTTGGCACCCTCTGACTTTTGGCTTTTCCCAAAACTAAAGTCATCTTAGAAAGGGAGGAGATTTCAGACTGTCAGTGAGATTCAGGAAAATACAACTGGACAGCTGATGGTGATGGTGACTGTGTGAGGTCCCAATGTGCCTACTTTGAAGGGGACTGAGGTGTCATTGTGCTATGTACAATGTTTCTTGCATCTTGTATCTTCAAGAAATGTCTCTGTTTTTCATATTACATGACTGGATACCTTCTGGACAGACCTCATATGTTCTTTGGCTAATTTCTTCCAGTCCTTCCTATCCTATTCCCCTGTGAGATCTGTCTATCTGTTCAGGTATCCATGCCTCTGGTTTTATTTTGTTGGTGAGTTTATTTTGTTCATTAGATTCCACATATGAATGAGATCATATGCTATTTGTCTTTCTCTGACTGGCTTATTTCTTAAGTTGTTTTATAAAATAAATAACAATTTTTATGAGAGTTATTAAACATGGATCTTTTAAAAAGGAAAATGGTAATATAAGACTTGTTACTTTCTTTCTGTGAAATAATTTAGTTTTAGCAGTTTTTTATTTCATTGAATGAGTTCCAAAAGCCTGTAGCAGAAGCAACTTTCTTTTAGTTTAAGAGATGGAAAAGATACTACAAGAATGCATTTTAGGCAATCTGTAAAAAATAAAAATGACAATGACAGTGAGTTTTTGTTGACATAATTTTCATTTTCTCACTAGACAACAGATCATCTATGTATATTTTAAACATTCTATCTTAAATCCTGTCCTTAGTTTGATCATCAGAGTTTATAGAAGGCTGTCTTATCACAGCATTTCTTAACTTTCTAACCCTAAGGTGTAGCAGAAACTTGAATTGGTTTCAGTGACATCTGCTTTCAAAATATTACGGTTTTCTGCAGTGGGACTCTGCTCCAGCAACTTGTATTTGCTGCATGGACAACAGTGTGGTGACTGCTGCACGGAGCGGGTTGTAAAGGGACTAAATGGTTATGGAAAAAGATATGATAGAGATGAAATAAAAAACAAAAACAAAACTACTGAGATAATTATTCATGTAATTTTTAGAAGAAAACTTGGGGTAATTCATCTCAATAGTAATTCTTTTGGTATTACTAGAGATTATATTTCTAATCAAAAGAGTTTGAGATATACTTCTTTAGACTCTGTTTATTGTATTATGTTTCCCAAATAATTTGTACATTTCTTTTGCTTTGATTTAGACATGTAAAAATTGGTCAAGGAAATACATGACAAACTATGTTAGAGAATAATGTTTCAAAATCTGTAATAATTTAAGATTAGGTATGAATGATTTCTGTGAGTTTTTTTAAGTGTACAGATTTAAAAATATAATATATGATTGTATTTTTTAGATTTCAGAAAACTTTTATTTTGACCTTAATTCTGAGCAGATGAAAGGATTGTTACGCCCACATGTGCCACCTGCGGCCATTACCACCCTGGCAAGATCGGCTATTTTTTCTATCACTTATCCGTCTCAAGATGTTTTTCTTGTGATAAAGGTGAGAATAATTTTAAATATATTTACTTATTAGTATATGTAGACTTGTTTCCTATCGGTGTTGCAGCTTTTCACAGACACAGATTTTACCTTTACTTATTTTTTCATCTTAATATTCCTTAAGCACTATAGGTGCTACCAAATTTTTTGTTTTGAGTTAGGGGTTATATTAGTCAGGGTTCTCCATAGAAACAAGCTGGTGGAATGCAGACACATAGACACACACACACAGAAAGGAACTGAATCACGTAATTATGGGGGCTGACAAGTCTGAAATTTGTAGGACAGGCTGGCTGGCTGGAAATTCAAGTAAGATCTGATATTATAGTCTTGACCTTGAATTCTGTAGGCAGCATACCAGAAACTTAGGCAAGTAGTCTTGAGAACGCCTTTACTGAGAAACCTAAGTCTTTACTCTGTGGCCTTCAATTAATTGGACAAGGCCCACCCCCATCTTGAGGGTAATCTGCTGTCTCTCTGAGTCTACTGATTTAAATATTAATCACTTCTAAAAATGCCTCTTGGCAACATTTAGTCTGGTGTTTGATCAAACAACTGGGCATTGTAGCCTAGCCAAATTGACCTATAAAATTAACCGTCACAGGAGCTATACCATAATTTTATTATTAAGTTCCAAAATTATATACCGGTAAATATGAAAATCTAAATCATTGAGGTTATGGGGCATTTTTGCGAATTCTGGCCCACAGAATTCATATAGCTATGACTGATACGTGAATAAACTCACATGAAAACACACTGGACTAGAGGAATCAGGACCACAAGACCCCTCCCTTATGATATGGGAGAGGCCCTGAGCCTTGTGTCCACAGGTTTTTATTGTTGATCCAGGGTACATTACATCAGAATGGTCTTCATTAGCTATGCATAGATTGTAGATTCGAGTTAGGCGGTGAGTTAGGCGGTAGACGTCCAGGAAGTTACATCAAAAAGAGAGATAAGCAAATAGAAAGACAACAGGCTTGGGATGAACTCAAAAGGACTGTCAACACTGGTCTTAGGAAGCCAGGCATGCATTAGCATAAGTTCTTTTGATCCAGGGGGAAGGGAGATCTTAGCAAGAACAAGCTTTGATTCTAAGAAATAGATTATCCTGATCTCCCACAGGAAATTCCGCTGTCACACATGTGGGTCCTGCTTGCCGTCTCATGTTCCACGGGAGTCCTTGCTCCCTTAGACGTGAAACATTAGAGCTACAATTCCCACAGTGGGATGTACAAAATCCCTTTAGAGCATTATGATATGACTGTCAACCAAGTAAGAATAAAGATCACAAATCCTAAAATTTGAATATTTCTAAGCTACTTAGGGCAGTGATTTTAAACCTTTTTCATCTCATGGCAAACATAAACTAATCACTAAAATTCTTTGGCACACCAAAAAATATATTTTTTGTCAGTGTACCCCCAAAAGATATAATTTTGATTGATTTACAGAATAACAATAATAATAATAGTAATAGTAATTACCTACCCTTTTTGCTCCAAGTGACTTTTTAAAAAAATTATATATACTTTATATAAGGATTTCTGCTACTAAGAATTAACCAATTACATGCAACCTTTTTAGGTGACGTTTCCAGTAAGATGTAGCTCTGTTATATGACCTATATATTTATGGTTCAAGACAGGATATTCACATCAGATGGCTATTGTTGTGTTGGCTGTTGTCATTTTTTTATTTGACCACCTAAGGGAAAAGAGGACAGTGTCCCTGACTAAATAGTCAGGTGTCGAATGTTTTAAAAATTTTTATAGCATACAAGTTGAAAATTGCTGGTGTTGATATTATGTTTAACATAAATACATCAAACAGTTCCCCATAATGATTCAACCAAATTACACTCTTACCAAACTGGTATTTGTCAGTCTTCTTAATTATAGTCATTCTGGTATTCATTGTTTATAATTTGCCTTTCCCCTGATAGTACTGATTTGTCCATCTTTATATGCTTATTGGTCATTGGATATTCTTTTTTGTGAAATTCCTGTTGAAATCATTTGCCCATATTTTTATTGGGTTGTTTTGATTCTTGTATTATTGATTTGTAGGAATTCTTAATATATTCTGGATGTTAGTTTGTTGTTAGTTATTTTTATTCCTCACATTTTTTGCCACTCTGTGCTTGCTTTCTTCCAGAATGTTATTTTTTGATGAACCAAAATTTGGAGTTTTACACATTGTCTAATTGATCAACCTTCCTCTTTATAGCTACGGTATTTTGTATTCTGTATAAAATTTTTTTGCTTCACTCAAAGTCAAGAACATAATTCTCTTTAGTGATCCCTTGCAAGAGAGATTGTTTTAGCTTTCACACATAGGCCTGTAATCTATATGAAATTGAACTTTGTGTTTGCAGTGAGGTAGAGATGAACATTAATCTTTTTCCTTTCCCCAAATATGAATAACCAAATGACACAACACTATTTTTGAAAAGATTTTTCCCCCTTTACTTTTGCAAAGTGTTCTTTGTTATGTATCTCCAGAGTCTTTTTTTTTGTTCCACTGGTCTATTTGTCATTTCTTGATGGAATGTAGACTGGGATTGTGATAAATATATACAGATCAATTTGGGAAGGCTAACATCTTTTTTTTATAGTTTACTGTGTTTTAGTAGCAATCTTACAGGAATAGCACAGAAGACAAACAACATTAAAAACATACTTGCATGTAGGACAACTCAGAAAAGTATAGTGAATGGATAGAATCTACTCTATGATAAAAACACTACAAACACCATTTAGTTGCCATCAGTAAGAAATTTACTTGTTTTAAAAAAAATCCAAATGCTGGCCTTGTCTAGAAAAATTTAATAGGTTTATTTATATTGTTACAAAGTTGAACTGCTTGAAACAAGTTCACTGAAACACTTTGACTTGCATTAATGCTTTATGTCCCTGCATTTATATTTAAAAAATTCACACACAAATGAAAATGGAAAAACTGCCAGTACCTGATCTTTGTCCCCTATTTTCCACTTGCAATCAGGGGGTACCATTTGACCCCATGGGAAAAAAATATCTCATGTGCAGAACTACCAGTAACAGGAAGAAGAAAATTTTTTTTTAAAGAATGAAATGTTTCCCCTCATAGTGGATTCTTAAGGACGTTCTCTATATATGCAGCGTGCTAGCTAGATGTCTTTTGGCCATCAGGTAATTGTTACATGTTTGGCATGGATGGCACATAGATTGTTACAGGTAATTGTTACATGTTTGGCATGGATGGCACATAGATTGGTGTCTTCAAAAAGGCAAACAGATAGGCTTCATTTGCCTCCTACAAAGTACCAATAGCTGCACTCTGGAAGTGCAGGTCTGTTTTGAAGTCCTGAGCAATTTCTTGCACCAGACGCTGGAAGGGAAGTTTGTGAATCAGAAGTTCAATGGACTTCTGACAACCTCTAATTTCATGAAGTGTCACAGTACCAGGCCTGTAACGATGAGGTTTCTTCACCCCTCCAGTAGAGGGCACACTCTTGCAAGTGGCTTTGGTAGCCAGTTGCTTCCTCAGTGCTTTACCACTGGTCAATTGGTGGGCAATCTGCTTTGTACAAGCCATGGTATAGAGACTTCTTTACATACCCTCCTCCTTCAGCTAGAGCTTGGTGAGCTGGAGGAGGCGCTGGCATTAGAGAGCAATGGCGGCTGCGAACACCTGACATCTTTAAACTATTAAGTATTTAAATTAGTGAACATGGTATATTTCTCCATGTTTTTAGGTCTTTTCCTTTCATATCTTCCTGGTAATTTGATAATTCTGATCCTATTTTAAATGATATTAAAGTTATTTAATTTGAAATTATAAACAGAATTTCATTTTGTTTGTCACTGGTTTATAAGAAATTCAGTGATCTTTTCTTTATAAACTTTTATTTACACTTAGTAACATGCAGGAAGTATACACCATCAATAATTTTTGCATACTTAGCTAAGTTATGGAACCAACATCCTGATTAAGATATATTGGGTTGGCCAAAAAGTCTGTTACATTTTTTCTGTATGCTGGTTGCAGTAGTGCTTAGTTATCTTTAACTTTATTTAAAACAATTCTGTTAGATTGCATTGTG
>PVJI01007864.1:0-75278 GCA_004026765.1 Micronycteris hirsuta | reverse complement strand
CAACACTCTGCCCAGTGGCTTAAACTAAGACGTGTCATCCTGGACACCCCTCTCTCTTCCTCGCCTCCACAACCAGCCAGTCTTAGGGTCTCATGGATCTACCTCCTAAATAGCCTTTGTATGTCTCCTTGCCATCCCCACAGCCGTCACTCTACTTCAGGTCACCTGGATTATTGCCTCTATCTCTTCTCTTGTCTCTTAGTCTTACACCCTCCCTTTCATTTTCCACATTGCTCTCCAGAACATGTTTCTAAAACCAAAATCTGTTTAAATGGCCACCCTATGTAATTTTTTTCACTGGCTTATCATTATTCTTAGAATCAAATCCAGTGTACTAATGTCATTTGCTTAGCCATGTTACTTGGATTCCTACTTGCCTTTGTAGCCTTATATTTCACTGTTTCTCTCAAATTGGAGTGTGTATTAGTAGTGACTGTATATGCACCCTGCTTGCTCTACCTAGAGCACACTTTCCCTGCCCACTCCTAACTTAACTTGGGCTTTAGTTCTTATCTTACATAATACCCCTGCACACCTTCTGTAGCCAGATCCGAGTTAGCTATTTCTGTGAGCTCCTTTAGTAGCTGATACTTCTCCTTTCTTAGTATTTGTTACCTCACATATCATTGCCCATTCATTTGTCCAAAATGTCTAAATATAAGTTTGTTGAGACTGGCGACATATATCCATAAATTAGAATAAGTTATCTGGCACATATTTGATGCTCATTATTACTTCTCTTTTATAAATAGAAGATGGTCATATGAACTGGTCTTCCACACAACCATAAAATGCCATCACACGATTTTTTTTACATGTCACATAATCTTTTTAAATGATTTGTCTCTTCATGTTTCAGAGGAATATATAAAAATCTAGTACCTTTTTAAAGTCAGCATATTGTAAGTTTAATATTAATATGTTCATTTCAGGATTATCTAAGTATGCCATCCTCTTTTAATTATTTTAATAGTAGCCCATTAGTGAAATCCATATTTTAGTCATATATTCATAATAATGGAAATCTTTTTTTCTTAAAGATTTTTTAAAAGATGGAACTTGGTTATTTTCCTTGATTTACACCTTCATAAATCCCTCATTGCTAGTAATCGATTGCTAGTAATCTATACTAATAGATTTGGTATTTATATTTAGTCTTAAAATTTCTATTTTGTATAAAGAGAGATAATGCTAAATTGTTTGGTTTTTTATTTCTTACAGTCTACCCCGATATTTGCACTATCAGCCTTGTGGCAGTAAGTGATGTGAATAAACATGCTGATAGAATTGGTTTTTGGGATGACGTTTATGGCTTCAACATGTCCTGCATGAAGAAAGCAGTTATTCCAGAAGCTGTTGTGGAAGTTTTAGATCCAAAGACTCTTGTTTCAGACCCTTGTAGTATTAAGGTAGGTGTTTTACTAATTTTATTTTCTTTAACACTGTTGCCACCTTTCTTAGATTTCATTTATGAGTTTAGTATTTGAAATTAATGTCAATTTTATATGTGATCCTTCAAATAGTAATTATTATTCTTGTTTTAATCCATCTAAAACAACTTCAAGTCATAGTATTTATCACTTGACTATATCGTCCTTTGGAGTCACTTCTCTTCATATATTGAAGTTCCTTAGACGCAGGGGTTGAGTCATTTACTTGGTGAAGGTGAAAGTCCTGATATATACATACATGTCTATATATATATAAGCATACATATCTATATATGTAGTCACTTCTGCTTCATCGCTACCTCCTGGCTTTATTCTAGCTTCTCTTTTATAGCCAGATAATTCATTCTTATCCTATATTCCACACAATTTAGCTTCTCTTACTCAAATTTCTTCCAGCCCTTTCAGAGTAATTATAATGGATTTGTTAATGAAACTAAAGTCCTACTATGTTCAGATTTGTCAGTTAATTTCTTTAGTGTTTTAATATCTTATTCTTCACCTTGTATATATCTAGTTTTATTATGAATTTTGCTATGTTAAATTTACATAGGTTGAATAATAACATACCGCTTTTCTTAAAAACTCCTTAATTTGTCTGTTTCAATTAGATAAATGTAGCTTGTTTAGTTTATTGGTTCAAACGTTGTCTCTTTTCACTCACACTGTTACTTTCACAGCATCAATAATTGTTCTCTGCAGAAAGAAGATATTCAGTAAATGTGTTTTAATTTTCTTAAATGACTAAAATATTTAAAATTAGCATAGACTAATAAACATGTAAAGTTTTTCCACAAGAGCAAGCTGATTAAAATTGCATTCAGCTTTTAAGAAAAAAAAATACAGCCGGGATAATGAGTGTAGGACTGTTTCGTGCTCTGGTACTGATAGTAAGGGATTTATTTGGATTCTTTGGCTCAGGGGTAGGGGTGTACAGTCACAGCCAACGAAACCCTAAGGCTGAGCAGAAAGAGGAGGGTTGCGATGGGGGAGGGGAAGGCTTATTTCTCTCTCTAGTGATGTCTTTGCTTAAATGCCAAAAAACCTATGAGTAAACAGTTGAAATTGAAAACTTGGAACTGAAAATGAAGGTGTTTAAAAAATATACCCTTTCTTTTTTTTAAACATTAATGAGTTATTTATTTGTTTGTTCCCTTAGGTAAATACAGTTTGTTCTATGTTCCTAATCCCCTACAAATAAAAGGCAAATAGTTTGTAACTTTTCAGTTTTCTCAAACTCTTCAAAATAGAGTAATGCCTCAGGTGCATATTCCTGTGAGTTGTGTTCACTGTGTTACAATCTACTCATCGCAAGTCAGCTGTTGACAGCCCCCATAGCGCACGCAGGCCACACTGCTATGGCTGGTTCGGTCTGCTCTCCACAGAAAAATGGAAAAGGACTCAAACTGGGACAGATTGCGAAAATAAGGATGTTTGGCCATTTGTTTTAGTTGAATCTTCATAGTTGGTTTTGCTAACAAAATTATCTTCAAATGCAGTTACAAAATGAATTCTGAAACACCTTGTCCTTTTCATTGGTATGTTTTCAAGTTGGCATTTCCTATAAAAGTATTCACTGTCATCACAGAATTTATAGCAGATGTGTAACACTAGTGGTATACGAAATTTTAGTTGTAACACAGAAAAACATTTTTTATTTGAAAGTACTTCAGCATGTCTTAGAAAAACTTCAGCACATCAGAACCATGATTTGATATATACTATTCTTAGAAGAAGTTCAAGTAAACATACTAATTTGATTTAAAGAAAAATAACTAAATGAGAGTGCTAGTAGCCCCTACATTTGGAAACATCCCCAAAATGGAGTGTAAATGATTAAAATTTGCAGAACATTTGTTTACAGTAATCCTTTTTGCATAAGAGGAAGTATTTATCTGTTTGTTTTTACGAGTTTTACTAAATTATTTTCTCTTTTTTAACGGGTAGTGTATAGACTGCCATACGACCTCTGTCTCAGATTTGGAGTTTTCTTCAGATTTTACCCTGAAAATCACAAAGACATCCTTGTGCACGGTAAGCTATTTCATCCTACTTTCACAAATTTCACTGGCAGTGCAGTTGATTGTCAGGCTAATGAATTAATTAGCTCTCTTGTGATAAATGAAAAAGATTATTGCCTTTGACAGTCTGTCTTTGCCTTCATTAAGCTATTGAATAGATCTGTTATAATAGGTCAGTAAACTTCAAAAAAGTTAGTTTAGTTTAGAAGAGAAAGCATTAGAAAATCATGTTTACATAATTATTTTTCTTTATAGATTATTCATTTTTACCTATTATGTAATTAATTGAGAGCACTAGACTTTATCTTCATAGACCAAAGTCTACATCCTGCTCCTCCCAATAACTCTTACCACTCCACTGAGATGGGAGTAAGATACTACGTACACCAGTTTATATTAATGTGTGAAAAATAATAAAGCAACTGATGGCTTATCTTTTAAAAAAAAAACAACTTGGTATAATAGAAGAAGCACAGGCTTAAGAAAAGTTAGACTGGATTCATGTTTGGTCCTGCCACTTACTAGTTTGTTACTTTGCTTGAGTTCCCTAGGGAATCTGTACCATAGATTAATCAACTGCTTTAAGAAAAATGGTAGTAGTTCTTTCTCTCTTGAAGACCAGTTGTAGAGATTAATGAGAAAATGGATTTTCTATAGTATATTTCTACGGTAAAATATATTTCTACAGTATAACTAGAAATGTTAGGTTATTAAAATATATTATTTTTTCTTAAATAATTTCTAAATGTATGTTACACTAAGATAATACTTGCCTTTACCAGGAGATGCTGAATGTTAATAAAATGTGAGCGTTTACTTGAAGTATGAATTTATATAGGTGGTATTAATACAAATATATTATTTTTAAAATTATGTAGTCTTTAAAATACTAAATATATCTTCAATAGTTAAAAATTTTATTGAAGACTGTATTGTCAGAAACTGTGGGAAACAGTATAGTTGTGTTAATTGACTCCTCAACCTGATTCTTTTAAATACTGTGTTCAGATTGTCATACAAAAGATTTTACGGCTTCTGTAAAATTGTTTCAGTTCATTTTTATCCAGTAATTATTTTATGTCCAAACGAGTTTAATAGCGTGCTTTGATGATGTTTTGAGAAGTTCTTCTTTTAGCTGAAATTGGTTTTATAATTTTTTTTTAATATTTTTTTTTTAAAGATTTTATTTATTTACTTTTAGAGAGAGGAGAAGGGAGGGAGAAAGAGAGGGAGAAACAGCAATGTATGGTTGCCTCTCACATGGCCCCGACTGGGGACCTGGCCGCAACCCAGGCATGTGCCCTGACTGGGAATCGAACCGGGACCCTTGTGTTTCCCAGCTCACACTCAATCCACTGAGCTACACCAGCCAGGGCGTGGTTTTATAATTTTTAAAACTTAAATATCTAGATCCCAGATTTATAATTTTGGATCACCCATTATATTTATTTATTTAATTGATGAAAAGCAAAATTTCATCCTCCGCCTTAATTTTCCCAAGATTTTCTACTTTTGCTTTCAGTAACTGAAATGATATGGTCAGTTGAAATTACAGAGTAAAAGCTTTAACTCCTAAACTTACTCTGTTTTGATATTAGTAATCCTTAAGAGTTAAGAAAGACCTCCTGATTAATAGCAGAAGACTAATCTGTAAGGAATTCTTACATAGAAATGAATTGTCATATCACCAGTATTATTAAATAATATTTCAGATCTGCTTCCAGTGATCTTCACAAATGTAAAACTGTAGTGAAGACTTCAAAAATTGTTTTTAGTTGTGCGTGTTTTTAAAATTTGAATAGACAGGTGAGCTTCTTGAGTT
The DNA here is from genome assembly GCA_004026765.1 of Micronycteris hirsuta. NCBI lineage: Eukaryota > Metazoa > Chordata > Mammalia > Chiroptera > Phyllostomidae > Micronycteris > Micronycteris hirsuta. The sequence continues at coordinate 69,987 of PVJI01007864.1, read as the reverse complement.
TCATTGAAATGTTCTTTATTTTCTGGGTATTGATCAGGGTTCTTGGTTTCAGGCAGCAGAGTCCAAATCAGCTTGTTTAAGCAGAAAGGGATTTACTAAAGAGAATATGATAATTTTCAGACATATTGAGAGAACTAAGGGAAGGTACTTTATTTTATATTTTTAGAGACAACTCCTAGAACCACACCTTAGAACTGGCCTGCTACCAAGCTGCCTCTGTAACATCTAATGCCCCTGCCTCAGTAAGTGGTAGCCACCACTGACAACCCTAGAGGAATACAACCCTTTGCTACGATCCTGTTCCTATCCCGCCCCGCTCCCCCCACCCCCCGCCCACTTTCTCTGGCTTGTCTAGTTTCTTCTTACAGACCCTTATTTGGCACATCCACTTGGCTAGGTTGTGTTGTACCCTAGTTATCAATAAGTCTTGGAAAGTAGTTTTATCTACAGTAGTGTGTGCAATAAAGTTTCATAACACATATGGAATTATTTTTTATTTCCCACTATTTGGGATAGTGTAGAAGAAGCTTTATGTTAAAAATTGCATTTTTCCTTCAATGATCTTAGTTTTAGTGTACATATTGAAAAGAATAAAATAGGAACAAAACAAGAAAACAACAGGTGAAGTGTGTTTAATTCAGAGATTATCAAAATTTTCGTATTGAAGAATAATGTATCAGATTGTACAGGGACAATCAAAATTCCATAAGGAAAAGGAATCAGAAGCAAACTGTTACCTTGCATCTGTAAAGAACCTTTTAGATTTACATTTTTATTCCAACTTGTCTGAATGGTTTTAATGTAAAACTCTGGAAATAAGGCAGGAGTAGGGTTTCAGAGGAGGAGGCAGGACGTGGGAGTGGATTTGTATGCGTCTGATTACTGCCGAATAGCATAGTTCTGTAACTGACCTTGAGAGGAATATATAGTTTAAAACCGTATTTATTGGATGCATGCCAGGCACTGAAGATACAAATTTTAGTACTTAGTATTCAATGTTAACTCCTCAGAGATTATCCATTCAAATAATTAGTCATTATCAGTTGTCTTCCCATGGTGATAATATCTCACAGTCATTGAACACCTCATGTCAGGCGATGTCTCATCACTTTAAAAGCATTATTTCATTTACTCCTCCTAGTAACCTTTTGAAGTGGGTACTAATATTACTCCCCATTTTATGGGTGAATCAGAAAATTAGTCACTGTAAAGTTTTACTTGTGAAATATCCTTATTCTTTTCTGACCCAAAAAACCTTCTTGGGATGTACCAGCTTTCAAAGGAGCACAGAGGAATGCGATGAAAGAGATGTTCTGGGTGTGGAGGAACTGAGGTTGCATATTACATTTGAAACAGGTTTGAGAAATTTTATTGTTGGCCAGTGGTCTAGCAGTGGTTGGGAGGGAGAGGGAAAGAGAATGTGTATGGTCAAAATGTGCTCTTCCGTAGCAATAGGACTGACAGATTAATACGATAAAGTAAGTCACATATCCTTTTTGTAGCAGAGAAAATAGATCTTTGAAGTTTTGTTTTCTTTATACCTTTAGAGTAAGCTTGTAGTTGTTTGGTTGAGCATCTACATTTTTTAGAATTTTTCTTTCCTTCCCCGCATGCTTGCTCTAGCATGAGCCTGGCGTGACCAAGATTTTGTCGTCTAATGCTTTTAGTATGTTTTCACTATTTGTGAATTCCAACTATCCACCCATATCCACTCCAACCATTTTGTTCTTTGAGATGGTGCCGACTCCTCACACTCTTCCCGTACCAACTGTCTGTAGCTAATTATTACACAAACCTAGTCCCTAAGGCTACTTTTGAATAGATATTCACCTGCTTACTTGGGAATAATTCATAACAAATGTATTCAAAAGGATGAGTGCCTAATTAAAACTTTGTTTCACCTTTATGTAGTTAGAAGTATTAGTGAAAATACTAAAAATGAAAAGCAATGACTGACTTGTTAGAGATGGAGGAAGTTACTTTGGGGAGGAAGAGGTGTGGCTCTTTTGGATGGAGTGAAGAAAGAAATATCCAGTTTTGTGTTGCTAAGTACAAACCTACAAATACATATATGAAATGTTTTTTTCTTGTGCTTGAAATTTGAACAAATAGCTTAAAAATAAGGTGGACAATTTCTCTGCATAGTTAAGCAGATTTTAAGTATATGCATAACCATTTATTTCTTAATGAGATTCTAAATTTGCGGCTTAATTAAAATATTAGAGAAAATTGGATTTTTCAAAGTAACAAGACCCCCCTGCCCAAGAACACCCCCTTTGCGCTTAATTTCAATAGCATGTGTGTTGTTGACCAGCAGTGTTTTTAGACGGCTTTCTCAAGTTTGTTGGAATCTTTAATGAAAAATACCTTTACTTTGCAGTCTCTCTCACCAACACAAACACAGACACACATACACAACACCCGCCAAAGCAGAAATTTGATAGCATTTTTTTATTTAATGTTGTACACGAACAAACTTCAACATGGTGTGGTATTTCTATGTACATGGCTTTAGCTTGGTTGTCTGTAATGGTGGAAGGATGATTTTCCAGTGAATACTAGTAATACATACGTAGCAATTCTGTGAGCATTTTTTGATATTATATGATAATATTGACAGTTTAGGTCAAACCACCTTTGCTTTTATGATGAGATATGAAGGTTTAATTAGTAATTGACTTTTGTCATATCAGCCTGCCTAACCTTGCAGTAAATGTACTAAAGTCCATTATTTTAATGGAAAGTTTATAGGTTTTCAAAAGCAAGCGATTTAAGGCTGAACGGTTTGGAACTAATACATTTTATCTTGTGAGTTCTTGTTTATTTTTAATGGTATTTATGTAATCTTGTAATGTTCTCTTTACGTTCCAGCAGCGTTATATTAGTATCTGTCATTTTAAGTTCCTTAAAGACATTAACAAGCAGTCTTTTTTATAATCCTAGATATATATTAAATGAGTTTTCATACTGCCTTTTATAGAACAAATCAGTTGTTCACCTTAACAATGAAAATATTTAAGGTAGTTTTTTATCAAGTTGCATGCTCATATAACCTGACATGTAAAGATTTCCATTTGATACATCATCTCTTAAAGCAATCATTTTTATATCTTAATTTCAGCATTATATTTTCTTTTATTCTACCTCTTAGCATGCATTGGAATAATGACTGGTACAGCAATGTTCAGTTTGTGTAAACTTTCATAAATGTATTTGTTTTTAAACCTTATTTAACAAAAGAGTGTTATTTTAGCTAGGCATTTTTCTTTGAGTGCAATTGTTACAGATGAACGAATGGATTAAGTTAAAAAGCAGATTTAAAATTTTTTTCCCTAAAACTTTTTAAAGTTAATTTTTTAATTACAGTTGACATAGAACATATATTAGTTTCAGGTGTACAACACAGTGATTAGACATTTATGTAACTTACAAATAGCACACTTTTTTATATTTGTATTTAAAAACCTCTTTCAATAAAGACTATTTAGATTTTGTCAAAATCCATAAATATGAGTACAGTGGTATTTGAGTTATTTAATTTTTTATTGTAACTTTGAAATTTTTATATTAATATAAAATCTATATTAACAGATAATTCAGTTTGCTGAACAAATATTAAACACTGGCTGTGTGCCCAGTACTTGTCTGAAATCTATGAACAGCCATGCATACACATCCCCGGTCTGGGAGTCTATCGAGCAACCAATCAGTGTTTCTCTTTTACATCAATGTTTCTCTCTTTCCCTTCCTCTTTCTAAAAACAATGAAAAAATGTTCTTGGGTGAGGATTAAGAAAAACAAAAATGAAAAAGCACCCTGGCTGGTGTCACTCAGTGGATGCAGTGCCAGCCCATGAAACCAGAGGTTGCCTGTTCGATTCCCAGTCAGGGCACAGGCCTGGGTTGCGGGCTGGGCCCCCAGTGGGGGGCATGCAAGAGGCACATTAATATTTCTCCTCTTTCTCCCTCCCTTCCCCTCTCTCTAAAAGTAAATAAATACTTTTAAAAAAAAAACATAAAACCTAGTTATGTCTTGAAAAGGCAGTTAATTGAAAGGAGATAGGTACAAGAACATTTCAGGAGGAATATAAAGATAGGAATAGAGATGTGGACAGGGTGGTCTGGGACTGGGAGCACAGAAAATAAGTATTTTCTGGAGGAAAGATTATAGTTGGTCATTAAATTTCACAGCCATTATTTCATAAGGAAAAAAGAAAACTTTGTTCTTCACACCTTAAAAAAAGATTGTTTTTAAACCAAGAAGCCTACTCTGTTCCCAAAGATGAAAAGATTGAAGGAAAGAACTAAAGTATGGTAGCCATTTAATAAGTTCACTTTTGCATAATTTCAGTTCAACTATTTTTAATTCACTGTTCTTTTCTTCTTCTGTATTCTTTCTGCTGTTAACATAGACAATAAACATTTTTATTTTAAATTCTACATTTTTTTATTCTAATACTTATGTTTTCATTTTGTTAATCATTTTTAACCAGTTTGATCAATTTTTTAAAAACCTGAATTCCTTAACATTTATAATCCTTTTTCAGGGTCTATTTGCAAATTCCCTGAGCCATCTGTGAGGCTACTTCTGTTGCTTTTTTCTTTTACTTATGGGTAATATTTTTTGTTTCCTTCTCATATTTTGTGATTTTATGTTTTATTGTAGACATTGTATAAAAGAATAATACAGATTATAGTAGATTATTATATTTTCCCCTGCAAGAGCCTCCACTGACCTGCCAGGTAGCTAGGATGAGGGGCTGATTCTTTTATCTAATGTGGAGGTCAAGGCTTTGTCCCGCTGCTCTTTTCCAGAGTCTTGAGCTCTGGATCAGGCCTCTTTCTCTTGCCAATTTCCTGGGAACACCGTCAGAATAAAGCTGAATTTAGGGAGGAAGACAAAGTCAAGATTTTATGAGGTTTGGGAGATCTGCTTTTCAGTGGGTCTCTCAACGTGGAGCAGTGGGTAGAGGGAGAGGAAAGTCCTGATCTGGATTTGGCGTGGTTCATTGTCCAGTTGAGAATTGGTGGACACTGTGAAGGTTGGGTTTGGGGCGAAACTTAAAGAGTAAACAGTCCGGTTGAGTCATCCGTTCTTGAGAAGATGCATTTACTTTCAGGATTGGTTGAAAAGTCTCTTGTTAATATAAATAGGTTTTCTTGAGGTGCCTGAAGCAAAGAATCGCAAAGAATCTTCTTGGGCAAGAGTTTCTGGAATAACAGAGTTGAATAGCAATGTGATGTTAATGGTGATGGTAAACTGTGTAGTTGCAGATGATTTGGGCTTTGGGATCTGAGCAGGGAAAGAAAACCTCTCTTCCTGCTTTGGAACACAGCCACCAGCTTCATCCACATTCTCGGTTTGCAGAAAGGACCAGCTCTACCTTTCAGGCTTCTCTGAATGCCTGTGCACCATGCTAGCCCAGATCTGGCCATACAACATTGACTGGGTTCTCCTTGTTCCAGGAAAGTTCCCGGGCTTCTGGCTTTCCCTTTTTCCCACCCACGGACCCAGCACTGGCTAAATGCTCTCAGATATGAAAGCCACTCTATCTGCCTACTCAGTTAAGAAGGGGCATCCCTCTCTGAAAATAGTTTATTTAAATTTCTTTGCTTCCAAGGCTCTTCAGTGGTTTTAATGGAAAATATGATTGTTTAGTTTATCCAGTGTTTTCTTTTTGTTACATCAGAGCGGTGATATTTTGCAAACCTCTACATACTAACTAGAAATAGGAGCCTTTTTTAAAGTTACTAAAATAAAAATAAATAAAAGTTATCAGCGAGACAGTAAATTGTATGTTACCTCCCAATTGTCGTTTTTTCTTGTTTTTCCAAATGATATACGTACTTGATAAATGCTCGAAATATAAATTTATCTTTGGATGGAGTTAAAAACAAGTCTTTGAGTTACTGTTTCCTAAGGCTAATGCAGATGTTATTATAAAAAGAAACTTTTAAGTGTTGACAATTCAAAGTTTAGTGATTCCTTACTCATAGTACTCTTTGCTTTCATTTTACTTTTTAATTAAGCTTTAAATTTTTCTAATGGCTTAAGAAAAAATCAAGATGAGCCTATTTCTTTACAATAGTGTTCTTTAAATTTTCTTTCAAGGCTTTTGGAAAATCTCTGTCAGTAGAAACCTACTAATTCCAAACTTATTCTTGAGTATTAACTCAGTTCTTAGTAGTTTGGGGTGTAAATTGACCTAATTTTGACCTTGCAAAGCTAATCAGCTAAAGAAACTAATTATTAAAACACATCTGTGCTGCTTAGAAATAGTAAGGCTTGTCTTGAACTTGCATCATAGATTTTAGTGGGACATCTGGTATATATTTTAATAGGCTTCATTAAGTAAATTTTATGTCTTGAGAGGGGAGAGCATTCTAATTATGTGATTCCACCTCTACAATCAGTTTTCGTTTTCTCCTTGTATGAATGACCATATCATCTAGAACAAGGTCCTGAACTTTCTTCTTTTGTCTGAAACCCGACCCTCTGTAGTTTGGCTTAGATGGTGGTAGAATTCTTAAATCCCTTCTTTTATTCCCAGGAACTGTTTTTTTGAGTTGCAGTTTGTGCTAAGAGCTGCAAGTCATTGGGAATATAGTAACAAGCCAGACAGTTCTTCCGTTCATGAGGCATTAATGGGGAGCCATGTTAAAATTCACCTTAGGGATATTGGGTAAACCAAAGAGTTATTGAGAATTTGATTTCATGTGATAGAAGCATTGTAGCTATATAAGAAGATGTCTCATATTTTGTAGAGATGTAAACTGAAGTTTATAGAGGAGAAATGACATGTCAGGCATTGCTTCAAAATAGCTCAGCCAAAGGGGAGGTCAGAGTGGGGGGAGGAGGGAGAGTATATGAAGTGAATGTGGAAAATACTGGTTAACTATTAAATAAAGGTGATAGGTATCCAGAGGTTTTATATTTGCATCTATGTTTGAAATTTTTCATACTTAAATTTTGTAAAGAATCATACTAGTGAAAATACAGTATTCTAAGAAATGCATAAGAGTGATGAGGCAAAGATACTGCATTGAGATAAGTTACTTATATTTCTGTACAACTGAGCTACCTGCTAGAGCTGCCAAAGCTGACCACATGCTTACTCTGTGGCTTAACCATCTCAATTAAGTCTTTAAACAATAGAAATGTGTTCATATGTTCACCAAAAAGACATGAACAAGAATGTCCATTGCAGCCCCAAAACTGGAAACAAGCAAAACATTTATCAGTAGTAGAATGGATAAACAATGATATATGGAGTAGTGTACATCACTGAAAAAAGATGCTCTTCATTATCTGCTACAACATAAATGAATTTCCTGAACAGAATATTCATTTAAAAAGCAAAACAAACAGATATAGAAAAGCTTCTATATTTAAATTTTTAAAACAAGCTAAACTAAATGGTGATAAATATCAGAATAGTGGTTTCAATTTAGGGGAGGACTTAATTACTGGAGGGGGCAAATAAAGGCTCTGGGGTCTTGGGAATGGTCTGTATGCTGATCGGGTAATAGTTGAGTATTCATTCTGTGAAAGTTCACTGAGCTATATCTCAGCAGTTTGCTCACTTTTATACATGTGTGTTGTAAATTTTATACTTGTATACTTCAATAAAACACTTAAAAATATACAATGATTGTCACATTGGCTAAAAGAAATATCTATGTATTTTTTACATGTTTGTGATATTTCAATTAAAAGGTTCATCAAAATCAAATAAAGGACATCTGGTGGTCAGAAGCTTGATGAGTAAAGGAACTAAAAGAAGCCCAGCATGGCTGGAACAAGTAGACTATAGTGTTTAAAGAAGGTGGAGCGCTGTCTAGAAAGATCATTTAGTACCTCATGCTATTTGCTCTTTTTCTGACATGAGTGGGAAAAAATTGAAGTTTTTTAAGCAGACAGTGATGTGATCTGAAGGATACTTTAGAAAAATGATGGCTACAATATGGAGAACAAATGTGAGACCGGAGTGGATGTGCAAAGCCAGTGAATAGGCTATGATAGGAGCTCAGGTAAGTAATGATGACTTACACAAAGGCCGTTTTAGTGGAGGGAGAAAAGTGGACCTACTCAAGACCTACGTAGAAAGTAAAATTGATAGGGCTTGAGGGTAGATTAGGTGATGGGGATGTGGGAAAGAGTTGACAGTGGTACTCCAGGCTTTCTTGATTTTATAATTTGATGTGATGGTGCTATCTCGTATGACAAAGAAAACTGAAAGAAGAACAGGTTTAGAGGTGAGGATCAGAAGAAGCTCAATTATTATGTTGAATTTGAAATGCCTTTGGGATAATGCAAGTAGTGACAGCCAGCAGAGAATTGGAATCTTCCTCTGTGGCCTGTCTTATCAAGTCAGACTTGGGATATATTTGGTCCAGGTATGATATATGCAGTAGAATCAAGAATGTTTGTAGAAGGGTATTTTTTTAATAGCCCCCAAATAAGCCAACACTGTTTAACAAAGCATTTTAGGCAATCATAAAGTTATATAAATCACTCTTGGACTGTGATGTATTTTTTAACCTCTGCTACTTCTTGAGGTTAATGGGTCCTAAAAGCTTTTATTAAAGAGCATATCCAATGGAATAGCATCATGTGCAAATATAACTTAATCCAAATTAACTATTCACGTAATGAAAAAAGAGAAAGAGTCTGTGAGAGGAATTATGGTCTAAATAGTGCAGATGATTCTACTCTCCATTTTATTTAATGAATACATGCCCATTTGGGGGGGCACATGAGGTGGAAAATACATCTGCCATCCTTTCAGTTATCATCAGCTTTTAAGTGTTTCTGAGTATGAGCATCTTGCTGGACTACGTGTGATTCTTGTCTGTAGAAGGGTGTATTTTAAATACGACATGCCATCTACCTCATCTGGAGCCCAGCCAAAGAAATGGTGATTTGTGTCATTGCCAGAACTTGTTGTATTGAATTTAATGAGGGATGTTAGTCTGCAATTCAGAACCTTATCAAAGGAATTTTTTCCAGAGTAATTTTGATTATCTGAGGTTTATGTGACTTATCTTCTATATAATATATGACTATATGATAAAAGGGTGCTTTGTCTCATATTCAAAGGAATTCCACCTAGTTCTGATACTTTTTAGATTTGATTTAGATGTATTGCCTATAAAATTTTGGATACTTCCAATCGATCCCCTCTTATCTTTCATTTTTCCCCACCAGAGAGTCTAGCCGTCTCACCTGGACTTCAGAGGATTTCAGTCTTTGTTAAATCTGGATTTCTTCAACGCATTTTCTGTGTTTAATTGCCATCCCATCTACTTTTGTACTCTCTCCTTAGAAACATAGTGTTAAGAAAATCTTCATTTTTAAAAATCTATGTTTCCCACCTCATGTTAACCAACGTGTGTGTTCATTGAGTAGAATATTGGGAGGAATGGCCTGTAATATGAAACTGCTATTTAAACCTACTCAGAGAAAATGTAAGAGTAGGTTTAAATTAGGAACCTTGAAGTTGAATAAAATGACTTGTCCTTAAGAGTCAATAGGAATTCCTATGCTTGATTCTCTTTGGAAAGCTATGCTGTATAAAGCCCCTCTGAATCTGACTGAGTTATATTATGAAAGGACTTGAATATCAGATTGTTCTAAAATGCAGTTTAAGTGGAATGTTGAAATTCTTAAGCTACATTACAGTCATGAGGTAATTCTAGATAGGTATAGGGTTATGCTTGAAATCTGCAATGCCAAGGGTCAGCATATTTATGATGAATTTGAAGCATATCTTGATGAATTTGAAAATTCATCAAGAAACTTATGTATAACATTTCTGCATGTACATTATACTTTAAAAGGTTTTTCAGAGTGAAAATACTGATAAGTCTTAGTGAATATTTAATGTGGAAAACAGTATCTTGTATTTATAGCTAGGAGAGAAATAATCACACTCAAGCAGGACTGAAATACTTATCTCACACATAGCAATAAGCATAAAAATGGTTTCTTTATCAAATAATCAATAGGAGTAGACTCTTGATTAGAGATGTCAGGGGAGTTTCCCTAGACTTATCTCAGAGGCTGCCAATTAGAATTATTAGGTTGTGATAATAAATGAGTTTGACCAGGTATTTTCCTCTTTGATTCAGGCAGTTTTCCCTGGTGTAATGACCTGTAAGGAAGTAATGTTCCCAGTTCAGATTCCTTTTGTCTTATGCGCTGGCACAAACCATTGTACATATTTGCATTCATATCTCTAAAAATCCTGAAATACCTAGTGTTTCCGGATGTCTGATATATCCATGTATTTATAGGAAGGATTAGTCCTCAGTAGAAAGATGAGTCAACAATTGGAAAAATAAATTTTGTTGTATATTCCACATGGTTCCTAAGTTAGTATTCACTAAAACTAGTTCAGTTTTTGTCTTTTCTAGAAGACTAAATGAGAAAAGGACCAATTTTGAAATAGAAGGGAGTTTTCCAAAAATGTTTAAAATCAAAGAGGAAAGTTTAAACAATCATAATGTAGCACTATGATTGAAAGCTTTAGATTTAATGGGCCAAGTTCACAAGTATGTCTTTATAGATGTTTGATTTCTCCCAGCTCCAAATTATTTATGTGAAAAGTAGAGATATATCAGTCCCTACCTCTTGGGTATTATTTTGAATGCTAACTGAGATAATACATAAAAGCATTTACCACTGTTCCTGGCCCATAGAAAATGCTCATAAAATGACCCAATTAATTAATATTCACTTTCCTATCTTTCCTTAAAGAAAGGGTTAAGTTTATTTTTAACTTATTCATTGCTTATGGGAGTTCAGGATTGTGTGAATTCATAGATGGATTTACTTATTCTGTCAGGATTGAACTGACCCTTTTTTTAAATTGGCAAAAGTATGCAATGAAAACTGACCTATTTGTGTATCAGAATATCTAATGTAGTAGAGAAGTGAGACCTTCTTTCAAAATGCTACGTTTGTGCAAATCTGCTGTTTCTCAAAGCAGAATCCCTTACTTTCTGCCTACAGTCTTGCAGAGTCACGTTTTTCATTTCTGGGTCACTAAGAGAATGACACACTACTGCAGAACACCCTTTTCTTTAACAGCGGGCATGTCCTGGCCGTCCGAGAGGCTGCACCGGGGAGTTCAGTCCGAGTTTATTTTCTCTTCTCATCCTCACTCTTTCGTTCGGCACCCAACCACACGGGTGTGGGAAGGACCGGACCGAGATACAAGAGCCCCATTTTTGTATTCCTCCGCCTGTGCCGCTGAGGAAAGGGCTGCACCAGTAGTCCTTTAGCTGCTTCCTCTGTGCTGGGAAATGCGTGTAGGGCAAAGGCGGGCCCAAATGTCAGTCTCATTCTTTGGATCCTTCGTCTCTGAGTCTTGGCTTGGTAATGCTTTAATTTCTCTCCCTGATACCTTCAAACATACAATATTTTATATTTTCTTAGCTCTTATAGTTGCTCTCAGCAAAGGGGTCACGTATTTTATCCAGTCCACCACTACAGGAGCCAGTTCTTCACTCCACTGTTTTTTCCTCCCTACGGTTCCCTGCCTGTGAGTAAGTAGTTCCCCATTCTAATCCCCCATTCTCTAAACTATCTCCTTCATTTGTTATGTCTCAGTTTAAATGTTACTGCCTCTGGGCAGCCTTCCCTAATTCCACCACGTAGATTTTAATATATCCATTGAATATTCCTGTGCTCCCTGTGATAACACTCACCACACTTAGATGCTTTTCATTGTCTTTTGTTCGGCTGTAGGTTCCTGTAGGCCCTTAATGGCAGTCTCACCATATCTGTTTCCACCTCTGTATCCTCACCGTGTAAGCAAAATGCCTGAGCCTTCTACCTAAACAGTGAAAACAGCTATTCATTTGAAGTATACAATAGTGAACATTAATCTGCGCTCTTAGAAATCATAGTAGTAGTGAGATAACAGTGTCAGTGAGGACGTGGAGAAAAGAGAACCCCTGTGCGCTGTTGCTGGGATTGTAAATTGGTGCAGCCACTGTGGAAAAGAACATGGAGGTTCCTCAGAAAACTAAAGCTAGAACTACCATATGATCCAGCAGTCCCACTCTGCATATATGTTCAAAGGAAACTGAAACAAGATCTAGAGGAAACTTCTGCACTCCCATGTTCATTGTAGCATTAGAGCCAAGAAGGAACCTAAGTGACAGTCACCAATGAGTGGATAAAGATGTGGCATACAGGTACAATGGAATATTATTCAGCCATGAAAAGAAGGAAATCCTGCCATTTGTGACAGTAAGGATGGACCTTGAAGGCATTATGCTGAATGAAATGAGTCAGACAAAGAAAGACAAATATTGTATGATATGTGGAATCTAAAACACAGAAACCAAGAGTAAAATGGTGGTTACCAGTGGCTGGGGGAATGGGAAGACAAACTTCAATTTATAAGTTGAATAAATCATGAGGATTTAGTGTATATCATGGTGATTATAGCTAATAATACTGTATTACATGCTTGAAGGTTGCTAAAGGAATAGATCTTAAATGTTCTAATTACAAAAGAACTGATAATTATGTGATTCCGATGGTGGAGCCGTCTAACAATGTGGTGGTAATCATTTGGCAATGTAGAAGTATATCAAATCAACACAATGTACAGCTTAAATTTACACAATGTTACATGTCAATGATATCTCAATGAAGCTGGAAATAGAAGAAATCTATTTTCTCGTAGATACCCTTGAGGGGAAGGTGCCTAGGACTAGCTAAGTGGGGGGGATTACTAGCATGCTAGATACTCTGTTTCTTGATTTGAGTGTTGGTTTCACAGCTGCATTCTTTTTGAAAATTCATCAAGAAACTTATGTATAACATTTCTGCATGTACATTATACTTTAAAAGGTTTTTCAGAGTGAAAATACTGATAAGTCTTAGTGAATATTTAATGTGGAAAACAGTATCTTGTATTTATAGCTAGGAAGAAATGTAGGACAGGGCATGTAAGTATCAATATGGAATGTTAGAATTAAAGTACTTGTGTTCTGGACTCTGAAGAGGTGATTTCGTCTGCCCCCTAAAATCACTATAATTAGCAATTTTGAGATTACAAGGGAGCAACCCAAGTAAATTTTAAAAAAGAATTCTATTCATAACTGGGAGTATTTCAAGTAGATCAAAAGTTGATTGCATTGAGTTTTTCAATAAAAGTACCTTTCAAAAATTTTAGACTTTATTGTCTGTTTTGCTCCTTCCCATATTTCTAGGTCTATTTCTAAACTGCTCAATTTGGCAAAGTCCCTTGAGAAGTGTATGGCATTTAATGTGTATTGTTCCCTAGAGGAATTGTGAAAGAAAGAAAAGATGCAGATTTTCTCTTGGGATAAAATAGAAGATTAATTGAGGAAGGAAGGATCTATTATTTAAGATACAGTTAATATTGGGAGAAAGTCATAATATATAATTTTCATATTTGTTGATTATGTTTTCTTAGTTTTAATAGCAGAGTGAATGCTTTTTTGGCAGCGGCTCGTATGGCTTTTGTTTGTGTTTTCGTCTGGTTGGTTTTTATACAGTGATGTAAACTATAATAATCACTTTTATGCATTATCTTCTTACTCTTTTTTACTTGCTTTAAACTCAGCAGTTGGCTTTTGAATTCCATATTAAGATTTTGAAAGAAATACTCCAACAAAAAATGAATTGTGTTTTTGTTATAGTGATCCCGCTGCATGGATTACAAGCATTCTGTCTCCATGCTTGGGTAAACTCCATCAAAAGCACATTATCCTCCCACTTCTGTGGACAGCTGCCTAATTGTATCTGCTGTAACCACACGCTGTTGGAACATGATACCAATGAAGAACAGAAATGATAAATTACTCCCTGCAGGTGATAGTGATAATGATAATTTTTAATTTTCTTCCTCATAAGGTCTAGCCTGATCTTATTTCATTGGCTGCCATTCTGTTACATACACACATGATACATCCTCTTTAAAGAAATACTCACTGCACCAAAATACATGAGGAAGTGATTCATTTTTATTTCAAGTCATTGTTCTTCAAATGAGCATGTATAAAATGAACTGCATCTACCTTTTTTATGTATGGGATAAACAAACAAATTGTGGTGTAAAACAGATTTTTAAACGATTCCGTTTACAAATGCTGTGGATTATTTTCTTTTGTGAAATTTAGAGACAAGCAGCTCGTTCTCTGAGCTCATTCCTCATACTTAGGAATATTGAAGATGCACAATAAAGTTACGTGCCCCTATTATTTTCCCATGTCCTTCAAAGTGATTGTGGAGGATTGCCACTACATTATAAGCATGATCAAACTATTCCAGAAATTTACTGTATGCATATGTTTTCCTTTCATTCTGTTTTCTTCTGTCGTCTTCAGTGTTCTTACTGCCACTCATTCTGTCTTCTCTCAGCCTAAGGGAACTAAAATTTTTCTGACTATGGTATAATCCAGAGAAATTTTATGTAATTGTGATCTTGCCTTTGCAGGTTTACTCAGCTCCTGCAGATATTTGATTTTAATGCTTTTCCTCAGCAGTTGTTCCCTTTGCCCCTGACAGTATATATTCGTGGACATAAAGAGGAATTTATTCTGAGGTCAGGTTTTCTAACGTAGCTGATCTTTTTCAAGCACATGTCAAGTCGTGCTGCAGTTATTTATTACCATTGTCTGCTGGTCTTCATTTTCAATTTCCAATGCTTGATTTTTCTTACATTTGAATGGCTTTTATAAAGAAAGGGTAAGTTCATTGAAATTAATGTTTAAAAGCTCTAGAGATACCCTGTTAAAGTGATGGCATGATGGGAACAACATAGTGAAACTGTATTTGGAAAAAAGCGACATATTCTGCAGCAAAATAGTTTTGCCCACAAAACAGTGGACATATTTGGTTATATGGCTTTGCAGAAACAAAAACCCTAGTCATAGTTAAGTTGTTTATGTGACTGTGTTCAAGTTTAAGGGGTTTTTTTTTCCTTTTTCTTCTAATCTCTATTTTAATTACTAAGGATCACTTATACAGAAAAAATAAAATCCTTTTTATTTGAGTGGCATTGTAGGCCTTGCTTGTGTTTGAGAATAATTACCCATTTTTAAACCAGAAGTTCTTTTGGTTTTTCAGAGTAAGAGTTTTCTGCTTGTTCACTTATGTGAATGTTAACTGATGAATAGATTATCTGCATGTAGTCCTTAATCCCCAGTGAATTTCTTCCTAGTATTCCTCATGCTTCTGCCTAATGTGTGCTGTGGAACTGACCTTAATATTACCCTCAACCAAACGTCATGAGGAGGGTAAATCTGCACGAGGAGCTGAAGATACAGATACACTCTGGTGCGTTTCAAAGGGAACCATGAAAGAGATGTGATTTCAGATTTATCTTTGTCATAGATCCCTGCCAGCTCCTTTTTGCCAAAATTAATTACATCTTTTCTTTTTCTTTCCTATTTTATTTATTTGTCTTGGGACTTATAAACTGCTTTTTGGTTACCCCAAATTACCCAGTTGTTTTTCACCTATTTTTGGAGATCTGGGGGGGGGGAGGGGAGGGTTAGTTTCTTCTTTGATTTTTAAACTAAATTTCATAGATAGTTGAATTTGGGGATGGTAAAATGGTTTTAAAATACCTTTGTGTTCTCAGATCTTTTTATTTTTTAATTTTGTTGTAAACTCATGTAACAGCCTCTCTTCTTCATTAAAACTTATAAATTCTATAGTCTATAATTATAAATTCTACAATAGTTCTACCACATTAATATTGCTATTCTGTTTTTTACCACAGCTAAATATATGATGTTTCACTTGGTGTGTGTTCTACATTTTAGGTCACGTCTTCTGATGATGTCGTATGAGCTTCTTTTAAACCAGAATTTGTTGTTTTCACAAAAAGTTTCATTAGCTTACTGGGATTTTTTTCTACCTTTTGTTGTTGTTGTTTTTGGTAACATAGAATATTAGGAGTGCAGAAAACGTGTGTGTACCTTAAAGAACAATTATAAAGTAAACCCCTTCCAATGAAACCCATTTATTAAAATCTTTAAAAGTCTTAATGTTTTAATATAGTTTGGCAATTTCTAATTACTGTGACTATTCCATATATGTCTGTACTCCTCTACTTTCTTTTTTTGTATTTGCTAATCTCTTTATTGAAAAAAAAAATACTAGTTGGGGAAAACTTATCATACTTTTGCATGTGGTTTTTCCTACATGTTAGACACTGCCCTAGCCCCTGGGGTTACAGAGATGACTGATTTGGGGAACTAATTCAAAGGATCTGAAGGAGCTGATTCAGAGGTAGTGGTTGACTCGAATGCCTTCATGCAATGTGATAGGTCATTTAATTCAAGTAGCATTAAAAATAACTTGTGATCACAGAAGCTATGAATTTTTATGAGAAATATAAATTATAGGTAAGCATAAAAAATGGGAACATTCCAAAAAAAGAATATGGCTATTTCAAATCTGTCATCTACTTTTGGTACCTTAGTAATTACCTGTATACATATTCATATTTGTATAACATATAATGAGTCCATAATATATGTTATTATTCTTTTCATTTAACAGTATGTTGTGACTTTTTCCAAATCAGTAAATATTTATCTACACAATTACTTTTGATGGCCAAATGGTATTCCATCATATGGAGGTATTATGATTTATTAACTGGTCACCTGTTGTTGAAAATTTGAGCTAAAATGGACAACTTATGGCTAAATCTTTGCAAGCATACACAATAATTTCCATAGAATGCTTTTTAGAATACCTGGATCATTGAGTATGGACATTATGTAAACATTTTAATTGAATACCTAACATGCATTTACAAAGGGGAGAAGTGCAGAAGTCTTAAGTGTGGTGTGATAAAATTGCCCAAAGTGAATACCCACCATGTACCCAGCACTCAGCTTGAGAAACATTATTACCAGCAAACCAGGAGCCCCCCACGTAAGCCCTGTAAGCCACTCCCCTATGCAAGGGTCATTACTGTACTGACTTAGAACTCTGTAAGTTTTGCTGTTTTTGAAAAGTCTGTATACAAATGGAATTATGTCATGTACACTATTTCATGCCTGACTTCTCTCTAATACAAATGTTTTTTCTTTGATATACATTGCTAAGTTCTCTCTAGAAAGGTTATTTCTGTGTATTTTCCCACTATGAATGCCACATCTCTCACTAAACTGTGGATATTATCATTTAAAAAATGTTTTCCCCAATATAGTCAGGGAAAATTATATCTGGCTGTTTTAATTATTTTCTCAAGTCAAACATCTTTTTTTACATGTTTATGAATCATTTGAGTTTTCTTTTATAAATTTCTTTTGACACATTGTTTTCTTACTAACATGTAGAAGTTTAATGTACAAAGAACAAGTGACTCTTCTTTTTATATATATTACAAGTGTTCTCAGACTTTTAATTTTGATACTAAAATTTGAGATCTTACTTATATTAAGTCTGCCTGTGTGTGACATTTAAAAAGTCCTCTTCAGTTCCAATTTTTATAAACAATTACGTATGTTGGTGAATTTACCTTTCTTCCCTCCAACCCTCCCGCCCACTGCGCTGGTCTTTATGATTATGCGTGCGTTTGTCGGTAACCCACCGGGTGATGCTACAGCTTCTCCTTAAGCAGTAGTGAGTGTTGTAAAGGAATTCAGGAGGAAAAGGTGGTCTTTTATGAGCCCCAACTACTTATCACTCCTGTTGTTCTCACATTGTTTTTGATGTTTCAGGTTTTCTTCCTGTTATGGCCCATCAGCCTGAAGAACGTCCTTTAAAATTTCTTCTAAAAAGTCTGTTGGCAATGAGTTATTTTCATTTTCTTCACTTGGAAATGTCTTTATTTTGCCTTTATTCCTAAAAAATATTTTTGCTGGATATAGAAAATTAAAAGATACTTTTCTTGCTCCAATAGCTTTTTCTTTTCCATCATGACCTCCAATTATATGTATGTTAGATTTACAGGTCCCCGAGGCTCTATATATTTTATTTAAAATTTTCTCCTTGGTTTTTAAAATTAGACAATTTTTATTGATCTGTCTTCAAATTCACTGATTTTTTTTCTTGACATCTATTCTGCCATGCAGCCCAGGTAGTTCTTTTGTTTCAGTTATGTATTTTTCATTTCTAAATATTTTATGTGGTTCTTTTTTATAGTTTCTATTTTCTACTGAGAATTCCTATCTTCTGATTCATTTCAGTGTGTTTTCTATTACCGTATACCCTCATAGTTATGATCTCGGCTTTAAAGTCTTTGATGGTACAGCATCTGGGTCATCTCTGAGTTGGCATCTCTTGATTGTCTTTATCTTTGGGAGTTGCTTATATTTTTCTGATTCTTTGTATGTTGAGTACTTTTGGATTGTGTTGTAGCTGTTGTACATGCTGGGTTTTGTTGTGTGGATTCTCAGTAATGTTATCATTGCCTAGAGAATGTTCATGTTTGGGGTTAGCAGGCGGTCAGCCCAGTTAAAGTCGGAGTGTAAGTTCTGTCACCGGTGGCTGGGCACACGGTTGTTAAGTCTGAGATTCACTCTCCAAGCACTTGTTACCTTGTTTTGGGCCTCTACTGCGCAGGTACACTTAAGAAATCATTCTGAGACTTGTATAGGTTTTCCAGATCTTATTTTAGTTCTCTAAGCTATTTCTTGTTGGTTTGGATTTTTTCCACATAGGTTTTTTCAGAGATTGATCCTGGGGCTTGTGTTAGTGGTTCAGGTTTCAGTTCAGTTCTCTCAGCCTTCGTTATGCTGTTTGTGGTCTCACCGGGGCCATGTAGCTCAGGGGTTCAACTGAGACTTACGCAGCTTTATACGTAGAATTAGGGGATCCCCTGCTCTAGCTCCTTCTTCCCCATATTTGTTCTATACACTCTTATTTTTTTCAGAGGTGAAAATTATTAGTTCCATCTAAGTTTAGTTATCCAGTTGTTTCATAAAGTGCCTGACTATGTAGTGAGGCTAGCTATATGAGGTATTTAAGAAACTGAAGACTAAAAAGTTAATTTAACTAAAATTTATCAAGAACCTGCCGTATAACAGGCTTGTGCTGGGTAAAGGGCATAAAAACATACATTACTCAAAGGCTTTACTTAAAAATAAATTATAGTCTGATAGGGCTAACTAACTAAAATGTTAGCGTAATAAGTACTTTATTAACATTCTGTATCATAGCACACTCACTCAGTGCTGTGGGCCAGGCACTGCTCCGGGCGCTAAGGGCATAGTGGTGACCAAGATAGACATACAGGAGTAAATGTAAGAAAACAAATTACTCAGTGGAGAGGTATCGGAAAATCAACTGAAAAAAAAAAGTTATATTTTATCAATTACCTCATTAAGCTGCATGGTTTCCTATAATTGTAGCTGAGTACTACATAGCTTTATGATTCTGTTTGACATAATTATAAATAGTATTTTGATTTTCTCTTGGTATCTAAAGTATAATGAACCTGAAGGTTAAATACTGAATTTGATTTGGATTCAATCCATATTAACCCTACAGATCAATAAAACTTCTCATTCTCAACAAAAGCAGCAGTGTCCTGTTTTTAACATGATTTTCTAAGTTTTATTTAATGCCGGTTTTAAAAATAGATTAAATCAAGCCAGTCCCACTAGTGAAAGAAAAAGGAATGGTATCGTTTAAAGTTTAAACAAACGGAAATGAAAACTATATACTCATCTGAATATGTTAATTTCTTTTTTGTACTATCATAGTAACCCTTAGAGTTCCTTTGAAGTTTCTCTTTTGAATACTTGCTTAAACATAAATTTTATTTGAGTACTATTTCGCATTTTTATTTTATTTTCAGAAAAAAATAACATTGAAATATTTCATTGATTTTATTGTAAAAATGTTTATAGTAGTTTGCTTTTAAATCGGATGCACAATATTAGAGGAAATTCAATGAGCTGTCTTTGTATAAAAGTATGTTTCACTTACTTATTGCTATGTAATAAACCACCCCAAAACTTAATGCCTTGAAGTTACAGTCATTTAGATTTATTTGTTTATGATTCTGCCGTCTGCACTGGACTTATCTACCAGTTTTTCTGCGGGTGTCTCCTGGGGTCTCTTCCACTGCTGCAGTGGTTTGGAAGCTTGACTAGAGCCGGAGGGTTCAAGGTGGCTTACCTCACGTGGCAGCGTCTCAGTGGGAGAGTCTGGATCGGCTAGGGGCCGACCGAGCCTCTCCCTCTTTTTACAGCCTCCCACCATTCAGTACTCTACCATGGTCATTTCTCTAATAAGACATATTGATTATTTGATTAGCCTTATTACCCTTATTATGTTGTTTCTGTGGGCCAGAAAAGCTAAATTATATTACTTTATTTTTACTTAAAACATCCTTTCCAGGAAAAATGGTGACTTGCCATAGTTTAAAGAGGTGCCTGGTCTTTGAAATGGTTTCTTATTTACCATGTTTTAAAAGACTGAATAATAAATTATGCATGTAATTAGTTTAATCATTTATTTGCCTTTTTTTTTTAACAGGCAATTGCTGGCTACTTTGATATATATTTTGAGAAGAATTGCCACAACAGAGTAAGTATTTTGAGTTGTCTCATAAGAATTAATTATGTGAAATACATTGTACTTTATTTTCGTGCCCCAAGGTGTTTGATCATAAACATTTTGCTGTTGTAAGCAGTTGGAGCTTGTATGTGATATAGTAGATTAATGTACCATGATATTAAATATCTTGTACTTCATCAGATATTTTTGAACTCTACCAATGCAGGTCATGTTCTCTACGGGGCCCCAGAGTACCAAAACACACTGGAAACAAACAGTATTTCTATTGGAAAAGCCATTTTCAGTTAAAGCAGGTGAGAAAGAAAAATAAACGGGGGGGATGTATTATTTATTTTGAAGTATATAATATTCGTTCATTCTACAACCACTTTTTATGTGCCCACTCTATTTGAAGCATTTATAACATTCTGAAATAAGAGGGCATATCATTTCATTAAAAAAGTAATTTATTAATATTAAAATTTCTTTATTGAATTTTTTGGAGTGACATTGGTTAAAAAAGTGACACAGGTTCCAAGGACACAACTCCAGACACAGCGTCTGTGCATTGCGTCCTGTGTTCGCCACCCAGAGCCATGGCTCCTTCTGTCACTACTTGTCCCCACTCTGCCCTCTTCCGTCCACCCCACCCCTCTTTTCCGCTGACAGTCACCATACTGTTGTCTGTGTCGGTGTTTTTCTTAATCCTTTTACCTTTTTCACCCAGCCCCCCAGCACTCCTCCCCTCTGACAGCTGTCAGTCTGTTCTCTGTATCTATGAGTCTGTTTCTGTTTGGTCTGTTAGTTATTTTGTTCATTAGACACCACGTAGAAGTAAAATCGTATGGTATTTGTCTCTCTCTGACTGGCTTACTCCACTTAGCATAATATTTTCCAGGTCTATTGATGCTGTCACTAAAGGTAAGATTTCCTTTAAAGAAATAATTTAAAGGCCCTGGCCAGCGTGGCTTGATTGGAGCATTGTTCTATACACTCAAAGGTTGTGGGTTCAAATCCCAGCCAGGGCACATACGTAGACTGTGGGTTTTATCCTTGTTCAGGGAGCATGTGAAGCCAACTAATCAGTGTTTCTCACATCGATGTTTCTCCCTCCCTCCCCGCCTTTCCTCTTTCTAAAAGCAATGAAAAAATGTTCTTGGATGAAAGGGAAAAAAGTAATTTAAAGAAAACTTTTATTTAAAACTAATGTCTGCCAGTTAAAATTTATGTTACATATTATATAGCTCTTATTTTGAATACCACAGAGTATTTCAGAAAACTTTAAGTAATAACTAGTACTTACTAAGTTGCAAATATAACCAAAAGAAATATTTTCCCAACTGACTATAGGTAAAGTAAAAATTAAAGAGACTGTTATTCAGCATTATCTTATTCAGTCTACATTTGTCTAGAGTGCACTCCACTGCCTCCGCCTCCTCAAATCCTACAGTGTTCAAGGGCTGGTCACTTCTGCATTCCTTTGTTTTGTACCTCATTGATTATTCACTTATATGGGTACTCATAGTCCTTACGTACTACACACTTAGCTCCAAAAGTTAGAATTAGATTATGAAACCTTTCCTAAAATTGAAGACTCATATTACACATGAGTGTTTTTGTCCCACCTTTACTGAAAGCTTCCTGACTGTAGGAAAGCTGAATGTACAACAAACTTCAATGAAAAGTTATTCAACATCACTGTTAACTCAGAGGAAAGATAAGCAAAACTGTAAGGCATTGTTTCTTATCTGTCACTATGGGGAAAAAAATACATAAAATTTAACAGTGCCAAGTGCTGGCAACAATGTAGACAATGGTGACTTGTATACTCTCCTGCTGGTGGTCTTAACTGGTACAGCGACTTTAGAGGACAGTTTGATACCATCAAGTTAGGTAAAGATGTACCATCCCTACAACCACAGGGTTTTTTAGGCATGTGTTCTGACAGTCTCTCCTACAACCTGTGTACAGTAACTTTCACAGCAGTATGGTTTGTAGAAGTGAAAAATAGAAGCAACTCTAATGTCCATCAACAGAAGATAGAGAAATATGGTAGTTGCATCCAATAAAATACAGCAGATGAAATAAATCAAATATGTGGTTCTAAAAAGCAGTATTGAACAAAAATGTTGCAGAATGATTCCTATAGTATACCATTTATATGACTTTAAAAACATACAGACACACACACGGTAAAGTAAGAAGCAACACTTAAGAATGATAACCACTGAATTCAGTGTAGTGGTTCCCTTTGGAGAAGGATAGAAATGAGATCAGGAAAGCCTAGGAAGGGGGTTCAGTGCCATATAGCTGAACTATTTTTTTTTTAATTGAAGGAACTGTGGGAGAATGTTAGTATTTGACAAAGCTGAGTAGTGGGTCCCAGGTAATCATTATATTATTCTCTATATGTTTAAAATATTTCATGAAGAACTAATGCCTGTCCTTCTCAAACTATTTCAAAAAATTCAAGACGAGGAAAGACTTCCAAACTCTTTTTTACAAGGACAGCATTACCGCAATTCCAAAACCAGATAAAGACACTACAAAGAAAGAAAGTTATAGGCCAATATCCCTACTGAACATAGATGCTAAAATCCTCAACAAAATATTAGCAAACCAGATCTAGCAATACATTAAAAAGATCATACACCAAGATCAGGTGGGATTTATTCTGGAAATGCAAGGTTGGTACAACGTTTGCAAATCAATAAATGTGATACATCATAAACAAAATGAAAGATAAGGATCACGTGATCATATCAATAGATGCAAAAAAAGCATTTAATAAAATCCAGCACCACTTATGATAAAAATAACTTTCAGTAAAGTGGGAATCAAGGGTTCACACCTCAATATAATAAAGGCCACATATGAAAGACTAACAGCCAACATCATACTCAATGGGCGAGAACTAAAAGTGTTGCCCCTAAGATCAGGAATAAGACAGGGATGTCAGCTTTCACCACTCTTGTTCAACATAGTACTGCAAGTCCTAGCCGCAGTGATCAGACAAGAAAAAGAAATAGAAGGCATCCAAATTGGAAAGGAAGAAATAAAACTGTCATTATTCATAGATGATATGATATTGTACACAGAAAACCTTAAAGACTCCCCCAAAAAACTGCCAGATCTAATAAATGAATTCAGCAAAGTAGCAGGATACAAAATTAATATTTAGAAATTGGTGGCATTTTTATGTACCAATAATGAACTATCAGAAAGAGAAACTAAGAAAACAATCCCATTTACTATTGGAACAACAATAACAAAAATATAAGGGACCTAGGAATAAATTTAACCAAGGAGGCAAAAGACCTGTACTTGGGTAACTATAAGACATTGAAGAAAGAAATTAAGGAAGGTACTAATAAATGGAAGCATATACTATGTTCATGGATTGGAAGAATCAACATTATTAAAATGTCCATACTGCCCAAAGCAATCTATTCAATGGAATATTAAAATACCAATAATATATTTCAAAGAACTAGAATAAATATTCCAAGAATTAATATAGAACCAATAAAGACCCCAAATAGCCTTAGCAATTTTGAGAAAGAAGAACAAAGTTAGAGGCATTACAATACTTAATATCAAACTATACTATAAGGCCATTGTAATCAAAACAACCTGGTACTGGCATAAGAACAGACATATTCATAATGGAACAGAACAGAGAGCCCAGAAATAAACCCACCCCTTTATGGTCAATTCATATTTGACAGAGGAGGCAAGAGCGTGCAATGGAATAAAAACATTCTCTTCAATTAGTGACACCGGGGAAATTGGACGAGTACGTGCAAACAAGTGAAATTAGATTGCCATCTCAAACCATACACAAAAATAAACTCAAAGTGGCTAAAAAACTTAAATGTAAGTCATGAAACCATAAAAATCTTAGAAGAAAACATAGACAGTAAAATGTGAGACATCTCTTGTAGCAATATTTTTGCTGATACATCTCCTAGGGCAAGGGAAACAAAGGAAAAAATAAGTGGGACTACATCAAACTAAAAAGCTTCTGCACAGCAAAAGAAATCATCAACAAAATGAAAAGGGAACCCACTACCCTCTTTATGGGAGAACATATTTGACAATGATACATCTGCTAAGGGGTTAATCCCCAAAATATATGAAGAGCTTATACAACTTAACACCATTTTAATTAAAAAAAGGGCAAAGGGCCTGAGTAGACACTTCTCCAAAGAGGACATACAGATGGTCAATAGACATATGAAAAAATGCTCAATGTCACTGATCACCAGGGAGACGCAAATTAAAACCACAGTTAGGTATTACCTCACATCTACTGGAATGACTGCCATCAATAAATCAACAAACAAGTGCTGGCAAGAATGTAGAGAAACGGGAACCCTTGTGTACTGTTGGTGGGAATGCTGACTGATGTAGCCGCTATGGAAAATAGTGTGGAGTTTACTCAAAAAATTAAAAATGGAACTGCCTTTTGACCCAGTGATTCCACTTCTGGAAATATATCCTAAGAACCCTGAAACACCAATTCAAAAGAATATATGCACCCATGTGTTCATAGCAGTGTTATTGACAATAGCCAAGATTTGGAAACAGCCCAAGTGCCCATCAGTAGATAAGTAGATAAAAATGCTGTGGTACTTTTACACAATGGAATACTACATGGCCATAAAAAAGAAGGAACGCATACCTTTTGCAACAGTATGGATGGACCTAGAGCTTATTGTGCTAAGTGAAATGAAGCCAGTCAGAGAAAAACAAATGCCATATGGTCTCACTCATAGGTAGAATTTGGTGAATGAAATAGAAACAGAGGCATGGAACGTGGAACAGACTTACAGCTATTGTTGGGGGTAGGGGGCGCTGGATGAACAAAGGTGAAGAGATTGGCCAAAAATCATACATGCACAACCCATAGGCACGGACAACAGTGCTGTGATAGCCAGAGGGAGGGGGGTGTGGGGGCTGGGTGGGGGTGCGCAAAGGGAAGGAGAGAATCAGGACGTTTGTAATAGTGTCTACAATAAAAATAAAGTTAAAAATATTCTATTTTTAAAAAATAATGAAATATACCATAAAATTCTGTAGTTTGGATTTCCCTGTTGGTGCGTAAGTTGAATTCAGTAGGTGCAGGTAAGCACAGTTAGAGTAGAGCAGCGCCTGTTGTTTCTCACCTTGCGTCGCACTGCTAGGGAAAGAAAGCCCGATGGTGTCGTTTCTCTCCAGAAAGGTTGAGCACGGCAAATCTGAAATGAGGCAAACACAAATGGAAGCCGTTCACATTTTCATTTCTTTGTTTTTGTGCA
The DNA here is from genome assembly GCA_004026765.1 of Micronycteris hirsuta. Taxonomy (NCBI): domain Eukaryota; kingdom Metazoa; phylum Chordata; class Mammalia; order Chiroptera; family Phyllostomidae; genus Micronycteris; species Micronycteris hirsuta. Next base: position 44,176 of record PVJI01007864.1, on the reverse strand, counting down.
GTTCTGGTATTTGGATTGATGTTTAGGAACTTCACTGAGAATGTTGCTTTCTTCTTCACCATAACTAGTCTGTGGTCCTAATGCTAGAGTTGTAAAGGCATTGTCAATTCATTTGTGTTTCAATCTTGAGGAAGATTTAAGGTGGCATTTGAAAATTCTACTTAATTACAATAAAATATTATTTGATGTCTAGTGGAAATTTGAAATACTAACCATTCCTTCCCTGGCAACCCTAGTAATCGATTTGACTTTTTCAGAATACTCCTAGGGAGGTGTGTGATTCTAATGTCGCCCTCTGACACTCTCTGCCTTCCCTATTTCCTTCACTGCCACCGTGTGTGTTCTTGTATTCATATAGTAAGGCCAATTCACTACAAAGTAGAATGCCCTACAGTAGCACATCCTGAAGAAAGATTTGAGAGGAAGAGTTCAAAGTAAGAAAAATGTGGTTATTCTTAGCTATGGAAGTCTAAAGAAAGGATCATGCAAGTACATAAGTATATCACCTTTTTTTTTTTTAATCCTGCTAAGCCTCTGATGGTGATACTAATGAATAGAAGCCAAAAGTTGTGGGGCAGAGTACTGAAGAGGGCGTGTTAATCAGAGAATCTGCACAGGCTATGGATTTGTTGAGTTTGAAATGAGTACTTAGGATGTGCTATGTAAGTGAAATGCCTGAGGTCAGGCCAAGCAGCCGGATCAGCTGTGAACCAACCACCTCTCAGAGTTGACACAGAGCTGCGGTGTTTACGTTTCCACCAGCTGTGCTAGGAGTCCATTTGGACCCTATACAGTAGAGATTCAAGAAGGACTATAGCTTCATAGTGGGGACAAACGACCCCTAGAGTAAAGGCTACTTTGCAAGCTCCTAATGGAGCTTGACAATAAGCCTCGAAAGGGAAAAACTGAGCCATAAGTAATGTTAATGGCGACAAAGGAAAAAAACAAAAGCTAGACACTCAGCAACATCAAATTCACAATGGCCAGCACTCAGGCAAACACTGAATACAAACAAGTGATGGAATTGACAGTCAAGCATGTTGAAACATGTAACTGCTTTCATGTGAACATAGTGGAATATGAAAAGATGTAAAATCTAAATAGAACTTCTAGGGATGACAATCACAGTGTCTGAAAGGAAGATGTCATTTGATGGAATTAATGGCAGAAGAAAAGTAAACTCGAAGATATAGCAATAAGTGTATACAAAGTGAAGCAGAGAGGGGAAAAACCTATTTCTTAAAATTAATGTATCCATAGTAACCTGTAGGAACATATGGAGAATTTAAATGTAATTGTAGAAGTTCTTGGAAGAAGCAGGAGCAGAAATACATGTAAAGAAATAATAATGGCCAGTTTTCTTAGGTTTGATAAAAACTTTAACACACAGATGGAAGAAACCCAGAGAACCCCAAGGAGGATCAATGCAAAGAAAATTAACACCAAAACACATCATAAATAAAATACTGATAAAGTGATAATTTGTTTTTTTTTTCTTTTTTTAAGGTTTTATTTATTTATTTTTATAGAGAGGGGGAAGGAGAGACAATAAGAGGGAGAGAAACATCGATGTTCAAGAGAAGCATTGATCTGTTGCCTCTTGCAAGCCCCCAGCCAGGGACCTGGCCTGCAACACAGTCATGTACCCTGGGTGGGAATCAAACTGGCTGCCTTTCTGTCTGCAGGCTGGCTCTCAATCCACTGAGCCACACCAGCCCGGGCATATTGTATAGTTCTTACACTGTACACGAAGCAATTTAATGTTAACTGTGATAAATTAAGAATGTAAAATGTAGATCCCAGAGCAACAGCTAAAATAGTTTGAATTCAACCCCAAAGTATAGCTAATAAGCTAGTAGTGGAGATAAAATGAAGTCCTGAGAAAAATTCAATTCAAAAGAAGATGGGAACATAGACAGATTGACAAATAGAAAGCAAATGGTATGATGGTAGATTCAATATAAAATGTGAATGGTCTATACATCCAGACAGTGGAATATTAGTGCTATAAAGAAATGAACTATCAAGCCATGAAAAGACATGAAGGAATCTTCAGTGCATATTACTAAGTGAAAGAAGCCAATTCGAAAAGGCTGCATACTGTGTGTTTTCAACCATGTGACATTCTGGAAAAGGCAAAAATATGGAGGCAGTAAAGAGATCAGTGGTTGCTGGGAGTAGGGGACACAGAGACACAGCACAGAGGATTTTTTGGGCAGTGGAAATACTCTCCATAATATTATAATGACAGATACATGTCATTAAGGTAAATTACAGACTTTTGATTATTATGATGTGTTGTCAGTGGAGATTAAACCTTGTTTAAAAAAAAAAAAATGTACCATCCTGATGAGTGATGCCGATAATGGAGGAGGCTGTGCATGTCGGGGGCAGGAGGATATGGGGTACCTCTGTACCTTCCTCTCAATTTGCTGTTAACCTAAAACTCTAAAAAAATAGGTTTTTAATAAATATGAGTGGTCTGAACATGCCAATTAAAATGCAGAAATAAACTGAATACAAGCAAGAACTAAGTAAATGCTGTCTACAGAAAACACATTTAACTATGAAGGCACAGTGAGTTTAGTTCCAGGTGAGAGGATATAAGCATATTCCATATCTCACTCACCCAAAGCAGCTTTAAAACCAGAATGTGTGGAACAGATTTGTGATCTCTGAAAAGGAAATGATAGCAGAAAATTTGGGAAATGATACCAGAATTTGAAGTATCACCGAACTGGTGGTCAGTCATGATTTATTTTCCTACAGTATCCCCAGCCTGGACTCCAAACAGCCTGAAACCTGGAAAAGGACATCATCAGACAGAGCTGCTGAAGGAGCCCTCTAATTCTAGCTTGAGAAATCAGAAAATGATCTCCTAATATTCACAGAGTGGGGGAAATACCCATTTTTGTTTTCTGTTTTTTTCTCTGTTCTCATCCTCCCATCCCCTGATAATTTTACCATGGTAGCAGTAGCGACAGTGGCAGCAGTGGGGCCCCACAGACACCTTCAGCGCTGAGGGACAATAAGTAAATGAGCGAGTGTGACAGTGTTCCAATTAAATTTTATCTACAAAAACAGGTAGCCAGCCTCAAAATGTTTCCGTAAGACAAATCTCCAGGCACAAATTGCTTTATTGCAAATTCTCCCAACCACTTAAAGAAGAAAAACACCAGTTCTACACAGGTTCTTCCAGAAAATAGAGCTAATTTTATGAGGGCAATATTATCTTGATACCAAAAACTAGACATAGTATAGGGCAATTAAACTGCAGACCAAATATCCCTTATGGACATAGATGCATAAATTCTCAACAAAATACTAGCAAATTGAGTCCAGCAATATTATAAAAAGAATAACACCATGACTGTATTGGAAGTTGGGGGGGAGGGGAGTTAATCCAGGAATGCAGGGCTTATTAAGTATTTTTTTTAAGTCATTTAATGTGATCCATTAAGTTAACAGTCTAAAGGAAAACCACATGATCACATCAATGGATACAGAAAAATCATTTGATAAAATTAAATATCCATTCATGATAAATACACAAGCAAACTACAAATAAAAGAGAACGTGCACAACCTAGTAAAGGCATCCACACCAAGTCTGCTGCAAACACCACACTGAATGGAGAAAGTCGGAATGCTTTGCCCGTATTTGGGACAAGGTCCATTCTCACACTCCTGTTCTCTTCGTGTTGGAAGTGTAAGGCAGTACAATAAGGAACAGAAAGAATTAAAAGTTATTGGAAAGGAGGAAATAAAACTGTCATTATTTACAGATAACATGATTGTGTATATAGAAACTCTAAGGAATCTACTGTAAAAACTGCAGAATTTAGTGAGTGAATTTATTTAGCAAGGTAGAAATAGGCTGACTCTAAAATGTACATGCAAATGTAAAAGACCTAGTAGCCAAACAATTTTGAGGAAGAACCATATTGAAACCTTTTAACTATGTGATTTCTAAACTTATTAAAAAGTTACATTAACCCAGACAGAATAGTATTGGTATATACTGTAGATAGACATATAGATTAATATAACAAATGGAGAATAATCCAGAAATAGACCTTTAGTGTCTAGAAAATAATATGACAAGATTTTTTAATAATTAAAATATTGTAAACATTTATACAGTTACTCTGCCTAGATTTTGTGTGTGTCTGTATTGTCAGTAAATCTTTTGGGGGGGGGGATAATGATAAAACTAGCCCTTGGGAGTAGACTTGATATTTAGAAAGTAGGAAAAGACAATGTGAATAGGAAATTTCTCAAAGAATTCTACATTTGGAATTCTACAAAGCAAAATGGAACTGTAAAATAATGAGCCTAGTTTGTTTTTGTTTTGTTTGTTATTTTATTCACAATGTAGATCAAAAAATAGTTCCAAAAGAGGTGCTGTAAACATTTGAGCACTTCCAGCTTGTGGGAGTAAGTAGGAACACTCTCGAAGAAGTTAGAGAACACTTACTTTAAGGTTCGCTTCAGGGTGTGCGTTTTTACCTGTAAAAATAATGTACAGTTTTATTGTACAGACTTACATGGCAGTGTTTACTTTAAAAACCCTGGCCATTTTCATGTTATTTGGCTTTGGGAATATGATTAAAATCAAGCTATTGCTCTTTATATATACTTAGTAAGCTTTTTTTAAAATGGAGAATCCATTTACTTTTTTTCTTTCATTTTTTTTAACTCTATGCTGTTATAGTGAAAATAATGAATTTTTATTTTTTCCCCTTTTGGGGAAATGAAATTTCATTGCTGTGGAAGAAACAGTCTTTAAAAACCACTGAATTTAAACCAGATGAAATTGGTTTTATTCCTGATTGAACTGTAACACTGCTTTGTGGTGTACTAGTAGACATCTGCCGATGATTAAAACAGGGTAGCACAACTCAGCTCCGCAGAGAATGTGCTTTGTAGCTCTCGCCACAGTCTACACACTTACCATCATCAGTCATTTTATATCTATTTGACACTGATTAATTACTCCAATCCGTTCTGATGTTGCAGCCACTGCCTTGGCACTTCAGTCAGGCTTAACAATTGAAGAGAATTCAGCAGTGTGAAATATGTATTTATCACTGTGACCCTTTGTGCTGTTTAATTAACTTAAATAGATGCTGTTTGCACCCTCATTTTGAAATTTAAGTTTATTATAAAACTAGTTATTTTACTTGTATTTTATTTTAAGACATGAAAATTATACTGAACTTATATCTTTAAATTATTCAGATGTCTTGTTTGTTTAATATTGATGCTTAAACATTTTTTTGTAATCATTTAACAAAAGTATCCATTACTAATTCATCTTGACTTGGGCTATCTGTATGAATTGAGGAATGCATAGAGCTCTTGTAGGCGTATCCTTTCAACCTGAAATGAAGAATTTGATACCCTACCTTGTAAGGACCGTGGAACATTCCTGTTTTGATCCTTATGCTAAGGATTGAATAAAACATTTACAAACAAGGCAACTTACATTTTTTTAACACTTCTAAGGCAACTAAAATCAAAACGGAGCAACCATTAGGGCACACACAGCAAAAGGAAGTATTTGTAAAAATACCTCACATCAACAAGAAAGCAAAAAGGATTTTTTTTAAGATGGTGGTTAAACATATAAAATAATACCCATCACCACTGATGATCACTGAAATACAAATTAAAGCAATGAGATTCTGATAGTTGTTTATCTCAATAACAAAGGTGTTTTTATTGCTTTACTTTCACGTATTGATTCATCCACTTATTTATTCCAGAATAAAAGAAAGTCTTTTATTGGAGTAGGATACAGACACACAGGTAGTGTTTTTTGATGGGGTCTCCCTGCTGAGGGAGGCACTGGGTGGGGACCACAGCACAGGAGGGCAGTGGCAAGGCTGGTGCCAGGTGCTGGGGCCCCATGGACTTGAGGAAGATGGTTTTGTTTTTTGTTTTTTTTTTTAAGTATATTTTATTGATTATGCTGTTACAGATGTCCCAGTTTTTCCCCCTTTGCCCCCCTCCACCCGGTACCTCCCTCTACTGGGTTCCCCCCTTCCCTCCAGCAATCCTCCCACCTTAGTTCATGTCCATGGGTTGTGCATTAAGTTCTTTGCCTTTTCCATTGCCTGTACTGTTCTTAACATCCCCCTGTCTATTCTGTACCTGCCCAAATATGCTTCTAAATCTCTATACCTTTCCCCCATTCTCCCCCTTCCCCCTCCCAGCTGATAACCCTCCAAATGATCTTCATATCTATGATTCTATTCTTGTTCTAGTTGTTGCTTAGTTTGTTTTTGCTTTTTAGATGTGTTCAGAGTGGTATGGCCATAGACTGTTTTTGTTTTTTAGATTCAGTCGTTGATAGTTGTGAGTTTGTTGTCATTTTAATGTTGATAGTTTTGCTCTTCTTTTTCCTAAGTAAGTCCCTTTAACATTTCATATAATAAGGGCTTGGTGAAGATGAACTCCTTTAGCTTTACCTTGTCTGGGAAGCACTTTATCTGTCCTTCAGTTCTAATTGATAGCTTTGCTGGATAGAATAATCTTTGTTGTAGGTCCTTGCTTTTCATCGCTTTGTATAGTTCTTGCCAGTCCCTTCTTGCCTATAAAGTTTCTTTTGAGAAATCAGCTGATAGTCTTATAGGAACTCCTTTGTAGGTACCTCTCTGCCTTTCTCTTGCTGCTTTTAAGATTCTCTCCTTATCTTTAATCTTTGGCCCATTTTTTAATTGGATTGTTTGTCTTCCTGGTGTTAAGTCGTATGAGTTCTTTATATATTTTAGAGATTAAACCCTTGTCTGATGTATTATTGGCAAATATGTTCTCCCATACAGTCTGTTCTCTTTTCATTTTAATGATGGTTTCTTTAGCCGAGCAGAAGCTTTTTAATTTGATGTAGTGTTTCCCCTAAGATAGGAACAAGATAAGGGTGTCTACTTTCACCACTCTCAGTCAACGTAGTATTGGAGGTCCTAGCCACAGAAGTAAAAGGCATTCAGATTGCAAAGGAGGAAGTAGAACTGTCATTATTTGCAGATGACATGGTAGTATCCATCAAAAAACTATTGGCCCTAATAAGAGAATTCTGCAAAGTAGTGAATACAAAGTCCATATTCAGAAATCGATGGCATTTTTGTACACCAACAATGAAATATCAGGAAGAGAAACTAAGAAAAAAATCCCATTTACTCTAGGAGCAAAAAATAAAAATAAAGTACCTAGGAATAAATTTAACCAAAGATGTAAAGACCTGTACTTGGAAAATTACAGAATGCTAAAGAAAGAAATTGAAGAAGATACAAATAAATGGAAGCATACATCCTGTTCATAGATTGGAAGGATAGTTTTATATAGAATTCTCAGTCGTTTTATGTGGAGTCTCACCGTTCCTCCAGATGGTGAAGGCGCTACTTGGTGTGATCTTACTCCTGCTAAAGCAGGTAATGGTGACCAGTTACAACTTAGCCATCTCTTTTGTTATTTTTCAATGGCTCTTGGTAAATAAATGGGAAAAAGTCTTAAATGAGAAGTATTTGTATTCAAAGACACATGTATATCATATATGATATGTACTATATCATATATATGATATAATTCCACTTTGGAGTAAAGTAAAATTTGGAGCATACAGTATAAGTTTTTAGTCTATTTTTACTTTTAAACAAATACATAATTTTTTTATGTTTACTATTTGGCCTGTGTAAGTTCTGTTTTCCCATTTACAATGTTGGTAGCTTCAGCACTAACAGCCTTGTCATGTGACTCTATAAAATTCAAATTTAAGTTTTTGCAGCTATAATTTTCAGTTCCTGAGAATGTCCTTCCCTGAGGGCTCTCTATAACGTGATTTTTCTCCCTTAAATGCCGTTCCATGTGCGTGCCTTAAGTTAACAGTGACTTCAGTCCTCAGATAATTCTTTCATTAATTCTTGTGAAACATTGCCTTTTACTGCCTTTCTTCTGTCCCCCGTTTTCACTTTCAGCACATTTTAGACATAGACCTGTTGTAATTGTTGATGTAGCTATTTCTTCTTACCCTGGACCTTGTGTGAACTCTTGGAGGGAAGGAATTATAGCTTGTATTTTGCTGTGCGTTCAGACTCACCATAGGACCTCATATTCAGGAGTCCAGTAAAACTGCTCCTCAACCCAGCGCAGCCACTGTGATGTTGCTCTTTCACAAGAATTTGACAATTAAAACGTTTCTGAAAACTAGTGAAACAGCCCTGGCTGATGTGTTTCAGTGGATTGAGTGCCGGCCTGCGAAGCAAAGGGTCACCGGTTTGATTCCTAGCCAGGGCACGTGGGTACACAAGAAGCAACCACACATTGATGTTTCTCTCCCTGTTTTTCCCTCTCTTCCCCTCTGTCTAAAAATAAATAAATAAAATCTTTAAAAAAAAACTAGTGAAACATCTTATAACAAAAAAGAGAACTACAGGTGTACATTCTTACTTTTCTTTTAGACTGTTTTCCTTGAATTCTTAAACATTTTTTTGTCTTTCTTCTATAGGTGAATCCTTGAAAGGAAAGATCGCAGTCCACAAGAATAAGAAAGATCCGCGTTCTCTGATTGTGGCCCTCACATTGAATAATTCGACTCAGACTTATGGTCTCCAGTGACAAAGCCACTTGCAGTTTTTATTGTGGGGGTGGGGTGGGTAGTGGGTGGTGGTGGAGAGGTTTTATGTGAGGACATGGATGATGGATCCTTTCCTCATGAGTCTCCGCAATAGACTCGTGGTAGGAATCCAATGTAATTCGGCTAAAGAAGGGAATTCACTGATCCTAGTGGTCCACCCACAGAATCGCGTCATGGAAGTCTGGTCAGTGAGATTTAACCAACTGTAACCTTTACATAAGTTTAGCTGTATTGAAAATCATTTAAATTGTCCTAAATTTGAAACAGAATAGTCTTTTCTTGTTTTTAAAAAGTTTCCTGCTATAAAATTTAAACACTAGTTATTACTTAGTTATTTGGATAATATTTTATTAAACTAGTGACTGTACACAAGGTGTTACAAATTTTATTGCAGATTTCCTCTCTAAGGGAGCAGTTTTTAATTGTATTATTTGTTAGATTATCAGGATATAATAAAGACCAAGTGTAAGGTACTAAAATATGGAAAAGCACATCACACAAATCATATTTCAAGACAGCTTAGTTGATTATAATCCTGTAATTCTCATTTTGTAGCTTATTCCCTCTTTGGAAATATTCTTTAGCCATTTATTTTTCTAGTATTGCCCAGGAAATCTAATTTCAAATTTTATTCTAGGTTTCATAAAAGTTTTTAAAGATCAGGGTAAATATGTGCTTATTTAGTAACAGAACACCTTCCTCAAACTAGATTTTTGTGCAAAGTTAAATGTGTAACTGTTAGTATGTTACTCTTTACAATTGACTCAGTTTGAAATGCAGAATAGAAAATATTTATAAAATGTCTACAATAACCATTAACATTATAAAGACATTTCAAGATATTAAGGCCTTTTATAAAATGAGAAGCATTTAAAACAAATCCTTTTAAAATGTTTTATTAAAGTGTAGTCAACATACAATATTATGTTAGTTTCAGGTGTACAACACAGTGATTGAACATTTATCATGTCCCTTACAATGTGGTCCCCACAGTGAGTCTCACAGCCATCTGTCGCCATAGAACGTTATTATGTGATTGACTATATTCCCTGTGCTGTATGCTGCATTTCCGTGGCTTATTCATTTTATCACTGGAAATTTGTACCTCTTATTCTCCTTTACCATTTTTAATTATTCTTCCCTCCCTCTCCCCTCTTGTAACCATCTGTTCTCTGTACCTGTGAGTCTGTTTTTGTTTTGTTGTTTAAATTCCATATATAAATCATATGGTGTTTACCTGTCCCTGTTTGACTTACATGTTTCGTTCACCATAATACCTTCTAGGTCCATCCATGTTGTCACAAATGGTAAGATTTCATGTTTTGGGTTTTTTCTTTAAATTTCTGAGTAATATTCCATTGTGTATATATATCACATCTCTTTGTCCATTCATTTATTTTTGGCCACCGAGGTTGCTTCCATATCTTGGCTGTTGTAAATAATACTGCAGTGAACATAGGGGCTGCAAATATCTTTTCAAACTAGAATTTTTCTTTTCTTTGGATAGATAGCCAGAAGAGGAATTTCTGGGTCGTATGGTAGTTCTGTTTTTAATTTTTTGAGGAATCTCCATACTTTTCCGTGGTGACTGCACCAATTTATAATTCCAAAAATGGGGCAAGAGGCTTCTCTTCTCTTCACATCCTCACTAGCACTTGTTATTCGTTGACTTTTTTATAATAGCCATTCTCGTAGGTGTGAGGCAGTATCTCATTGTGGTTTTGATTTGCAGTCTCTGATGGTTAGTGATGTTGGCCATCTCTTCACACGTCTGTTCGCCATTTGCATGTCTTTGGAGAAATGTTCACTCAGGTCCTCTGCCCATTTTTAAATTGGATTGTTTGGATCTTTTTGATGTTAATAAACAAGTCTTAACGAAAGAATTGTTTTTGAGAAAGCAGGGATCTTTAAAGGAAGGTGGGTCACATTATTCTTTTCAGTTCAACCACTGTTTTTTTAATTTGTTTTTTTGAAAACAAAACATACAGGAGACATCATAGCATAGTGATGCGAAGCATGTGCTCTGGAGTCCATGCTAAGGTCGAAGCCTTGGCTCAAGCTCTGACTTGCTATGCGATCTTAGTCACGTTCCTTACACTGTCTCTTCCTCCGCAAATGCGCCAATTCACGAGTTAATACATTTCAACTACTTGCTTAGGTCAGTAGTTGACACACAGAAAATGGGCAGTGCTAATCATCATCATCAGACAGTCAAGGACCCCTCCCAGAGAATACACGGCATTTACGTTAGAGCAGTTAGAGAATCATCCACCTCAGTAAGTACTACCCTAGTATGTGGGTGGGTGGGAAGACTGCAACAGAAATTAATGTTTAGTATAGCAAATATTGTACCAAAAAGAAATTGTCTTTTTGTCTTTGTAAGAGAACTAGACTTCTACCAATGAGAAAACCAGCCCCTTCAAATGATGTTGTTCAGACCATCTTCTCGAAGACAATTCTTTGTGAGCTCAACTTCTCTTTTCACTGGGTTGACCAACCAGCTTGTTTCCATTGTGGATTTGAATTCAGACCGTAACTGGAAGTGTGTAGTGCAGATAGTGTAGCTCAAAGTACTTGAAATTTTGTCTGAAATGGCTTCATGTACAGATATGAGTAGAGTGGGGTGGTAAAAGTAAGGAAGTCCATAAGAAAATACAATGGATTTTTAAAGTAACCAAAAACCATGTAATTTTTTGGTATTTTTTTCTTTCTTGTAAATGCATAACATTTTCTGCTACTTAAAAAAGTATTTATCAAAAATGATTACTTTTCAAAACTCTTGTTTGATTTTCATAAGATTTTACCCAGTGGCTCTTGATTTTTTCCTCCCTCCTAGTCATAGCCAGCCAACCATATTCTGTTTGTTTCAGATAGCCATCCCAGGCTGGAACATTCTAATTTGCATGCCAAAATATTGTATAAGAAGACGAGAGTCCAAATGTTAGCTCTTGGTTTGGAATCTGCCATTAAAATGCTGTGAAAAATAAGTACTTCATCACCCTTGACGATGAAAAATATACTGTCCTTTTATACTGTGGCAGATGGGCATTTATAGATAGCAAGTTATTCTGTCCAAGAATTTTATTTCCATTAAGACAGTACATGTTTCTTCTGTTTTCTTTTGTGAAAATTAACATTACTATGTTGTAATATGTGGAGTTCATCCGAGCATAATAGCTATCTCTTGAGTAAAGAAGTATTTTCTGAACAGAGCATTTTGGAAGTACTAGATCCAAGAAAACAGAACTCTTGAAGGTATACAGCATTGCACAGAGTGGCCCATTAACTGTCCCCATCTTCTAGGGACACAAATCAATCAGGGAGCTGTCTGTCACTTAACTCTTAAAGAATCTCTGTTTCAGGGGTGGGGCAAGTAATTCTGGGCCTAGAGTTACTCGCTTTTTTATCACAATCTAGATTAATCAGTATGGCCCACCTGTGTCTTTCAGCATTCTACCTCTCTCACTTCTTAAAATGGAATATCTAAAATGTGTTGTGTGACCCTGGCCGGTGTGGTTGAGTTGGTTGGCACGTCATCCCATAACCCAAGGGTTGGGGTTCGATTGCCGATCAGGGCACATACCAGGGTTGTGGGTTCGATCCCTGGTCCAGGCACGTGTGGGAGGCAACAAGTTGATGTTTCCCTCTCACATTGATGTTTCTCTCTCTCTCTCCATTCCTCTCTCTCTAAAATCAATAAACATTTTTTAAAATGTTTTAATGAAATGTGTGAAGTTACCAATTTGAGATCAGTTCATGCTAGTCTCGCCAGTCATGCTCTCAAGTGCAGGAATTATAGTAATGACACCACTAAGAGCATTCAACAGGAGAAATTAAAAAGAAGGATATGCCATTTAGTGCCTGCTGCCCGTGCCAAAAACGAGCATTCAAGACGCTGGACAGTAGCGTATACCTGAAGCATCCAAGTGTTCAGATTTTTCTCTGTAGCAGAATATCTCCAAAGTATGGCGTTTCAACACGTGATGAAAGTCATACATTATCTACTACAGGGTTGGCAAACTACAGTCTGGGTTCACATTCAACTTCCTGCTCATTTTGGTAAATAAAATTTGATTGGAGCGAAGATAGCTAATACTATAGGTAAACAATTTCTTCATGTGACTCATTGATGGCCACAGCAGAGAAGATACACACACTAACTATAGTTTTAAAAAAATGGGGAGATTACAAGAACTATGCTATAAAAAAATGGGGAGCCGAGAAACTGGAGGTACTCGATTTTTGAAGACAGAGGATTGACCGAGACATCCTAAACTTTTTTATAAATACAGTATTTACATACTTGAGAAAGACCGGAGAAATGTGCAAACTGAACTTATCAAAGGTAGAGATGACTGAACCCCACCCACGAGCTGCAAACTAACTTGTCTACTGGACTTCTGAGCCTTAAAAAAACAATATGTATGAACCTCATTAATCTCCGGGTTTTTAAGAGAGCTCTGGATCCAAAACTGCCAACATTAGGAGAGACAGTGGTGAAATTGCTTTTTATCAGCTCTTTTCAACATGCCTTGAGGCTCTGTTATTATGCGTGTCTTTTTAACAATGTTTTCATTAATATTATACTAATAAAGTACTTTTGCTGCATGCTGAAATACAGTATTTGTCTCCAAGAACAGAACTTGTGTGATTGATTTGTGAGCTGAACTAGCCACTTTTCTCATGGAACAGCATTTTTGCTTGAAAGAATAACTGACAATCTGTGGCAGACCTTGTCCTACAAAAGAAAAGAGTGCGCTTATTCAAACAAAGGGGCTGATAGGATTTTTTGCTAATGATAAAATTCAAATTAGAATTTTAGAAAACATGTATCCACCACTGTGAGCTTGCCAGTTGTTAAAAAGACTGAGGTTAGTGATGGAAGGGAGGGGGGGAAAATTTTTTTTCTCTCCCCTTTTAAGTTCTCAATGGGAACCTCTGTAACAAAAGACAGATTAACAAGAGAGAAGCATACAAATTTAATGTAAGTTCTACACGACACAGGAGCCCTCCTAAGGAAATAAATGAAGACCCAAAGAAACAGTTGGACCTGTTTTTATGCTAGGTTTGCTAGAGGGTGTCAAGTCGTGGGAGGATATGACAGGGCAAAGGTAAGTAGCAAGGCCTGATCATTCAGATTCCTCTCCCTTAGTTTTTGGAGATACTCCATCCCTCCGGGTATAGGGCGGGCACCTCTCCCCTGAGGGTTTTATGGCCTGCTTCATGGGTAGTCAGCAAGCCCTTCCTGAAGGTGGAAGAAATCGTAAAAATAAATATGTTTGCTGTAATGGCGGCTGGTGATCACCGCGGGTCCATCTGTTACTTGAAAAGTAGCGGGTCACAGGAAGAGCTAATGAAATTTAAAAAATTCATCATGTTTTATTTTAAAGAACTGCATGATTCAGTGAACTAATATTCCTCCTCCCCCCAAAAGTGCATAATGTTACAAATATCTATTCAAAGGGCAAGATAAACCCCTGGATTCCAATGAAAAAAAAAAGTTTATTGGTTAAGGCTTTACATTGAGACTGACCTTTAAGAAACTACTACTTGTCAAGTTTGGGCTTAGTATTGAAGATTATATGAGGCCATATTTTCCTGACATATCTCAACCAGAACAACATGTAACAGACTGAATGCAGAAGCAGTTATGAGAATCCAGCTGTTTCTCCCTACTAAAACAGGTAATAAAGAAATTTGTAAAAATGCTAAATAACACTACTCTTCTTACTATTTTTGTTTTGAAAAATATTTTCATTAAAAAGTTATTTCTGTTAACATGTGAGTTTATTATTTAGTGCATTAATAAATATTGTGTTTCTTGGTTTTAATTTCCCATATAGTAAATATTGATACCATATAAATTCTTCACGGTCTTTAATATTTTTTAAGAATATAAAGGCGTCCTGAAACCAAAAGTAGTTGGAGAACCCCTGGCCTAGTTTGTTGCAAGTCCCTTCTAACTGGTCTTTTTGCTTATGACCCACCCCACCCTACCCCCATCTGTTCTCAGTACAGCAGCCAAAATAATCCTCAAAATATAAATGAAATTTCTATTGCATTACCCAAGCACCCCCAGAAGCTTCTCATCTCAGAATAAAATCTGACATTCTTACATTTGCCTACAAATCCCTACACAATCTCATGCCCCATCTGGCGCACTTTTTTCTGAGGCTGTCCATTCTGCTTAAAAAGCTCTTCCCCTCAAATGATCACCTAACCCAGTGCCTCATCTCCTTCAGGTCTGGGCTTAGAAGTCAGTTTCTCACCGAAATTTCTCTGGCCAATTTAAAGTTGTCAAATCCACACTCACCCCACCTGCACCCCCAACCCCCTTCTCCCCTCTACTTTTTTCATAGCACTTACTGCTCTCTAGTACTCTCTGTGTTTTACCAATTTATCTTTTTAATTGATTTCTCCACTGGAATGTGAGCTCTGGGAGGACAGGGATTTTTGTTCATTTTTATTAATTGCTGTATTGTGCACTGGCACACAGTAGGAGTTCAGTCAATATCTGTTGAAAAAGATATTGGCCAATAATCTGGATTGTTGGTTTGCTATACTTAACCAGTGATATGGCAGTTTCTCCTCTCCAGTTTCTTATTTTATTATCTATGAATTAATTATTTTGCATTTTTAAATTAGGAAAACTGTAACGTATCACTAGTACATGTTTAAATGTTTCTTTTTTTTCCTGTCACTGTGATGTTTTAAAATTTCAGAGCCTAAGGCTATTAAATGGGTCTGACCCCACAGAAAACCCTGAGGTTAACGTATTGGTGGGTTATTTAGTCAGCGTGTATGCATGTAAATAGTTTCTAATTGACTTGCATTTGATCCTTTTCATGAAGTAGGTAATTTGGTATATTTCAGAATTGGCAAAGCGTAGCGTAGTTCTACTATTGGTGTGTGTGAAAATTGCTTGCACAGATAAACTTCCTTAAAAATACCAAATTATTTGTAAAACTTTTTAATATTTTCATTGTTTATGAATTAATAGGTAAGGAAGCAAGGAAAAAATTATGAGTGACTCCAAAAGTCTTCAACATACTACATAAACTAATGTCAATAATTAGGAATATTTTAGCTAATGAGAAATCTTGGTCAGATACCTTTAAAACCTTGTAGATAATAGTTTGATAGCAATAGTAACTGCAAGGATTTTTTTTAAACTGGTGTTTTGATCCTCGGCACCATCCTTGAGGTGTGTAAAAGAACAAAACCTTGTGTGGTTTGAGCGCCTTTGGAGTGTTTTCTGAAAGCAACGGTGCATTCTTCCCCTTCTTTGGAACTGGAGCTGTGACCACAGGAACATGAATGGACTCCCAGGTCTTTGTCTGATTAGTGCGCATGTCTCCAATGACCCTCCTGCTGGGAACCCTAATAGGATTTATTCCCCTTACACCTTCCTCTGCCCCTATCCTCCTGCTGTTCTTCAGTGTGTGTTTGGTTTAATGAGACAATTCCTGTGATGGCGGCTGGGAGGAGCCTACCTTTTCCTTAAATAGACAAAAGGATAGCTGAAGGGATTCAAGATTACCTTCTCTGTTTCCTGCCATTTTATGTGATCAGCATTTGATGACAGTCCTGAATATGCTGAGCCAGGAAGGTCACAGGAGCCACTTGAAATCTCAGGCAGGCTGGGCAGATCACGTCTCACAGAAGTCCTTTTAGCCTCAATAATGTGGAGAGGCAGAAGATGTTAGCTGGCAGGGGGAAGGATTTGGTGCAGTAAAGCAGAGAACAAAGTAGGAACTCTAAAAGTTTTGATAGGAAGTGAGAACATGAAACAATCTAGAGTTTATGGAATAATTGATAAAAGTATAGGTAAAATGTTTATAGTAACCAATTATGGAAATGGGAGTAATAGATGCTGGGAAGTTTAGGGTGCTATAAGTAAGCAAAATTCTATCAGAGAAAAGGAGCAATGTCTAAAATGAATGCATCAAAAAATAGATATATAAACATTATTTAGGGATGTAAAAGTGACCATGAGATTTAAAACAAATTGTTTAACAAATTAAAAGAGGTTGGTTCTGGGAGGAGTTCAGTTAGAGGACTGGGGCAAAGGATTCTTGTTTTATTATGATGATCTCTTGTACTCTTTGATTTTAGCTATATATATAGTTATATATCTATGTTTATATATATATGAGATAACGAGGTCTGTCTGGAAAAAGTCCAGCCATTGTTAATATAACGAGAATGGTTTGCTCTACCTCAATGTAACCGGTAGCAAACGAGAGTGGACTGGAATGCGTATGCGCGAACAATGACAACTTCACTGTACTAGTCAGTGGGGGTGGTAGACCCCATGGAGTGAGCATGTGTACTGTGTGGCCCTTGCATTCAAAATGACTGGACAAGTAGAGCAATGAATCTAGAGATTTTGCGTTAAGCTTGAACATTTCTCCGCAGAAACTAATCAGATGGTTCAGGAGGCTGTGGCTATGGGCAACTGGTGATTGGCAGCTTCATCACAACAACATGCCGTCTCATGCATCACATCTCGTGCAGAATTTTTTGGTGAAACATCAAATTATCCAGGTGGCTCAGCCGCCCTAAAGCCCAGATTTGGCACCCTGCGACTTCTGGCTTTTCTGAAAACAAAAATCACCTTTGAAAGGGAAGAGATGTCAGACCTTCGATGAGATTCAGGAAGATACAATGGAACAGCCAATGGTGATTAGGGGAACTGTGTGAGGTCCCAAGGTGCCTACTTTGAAGGGGACTGAGGCATCATTGTCCTATGTGCAATGTTTCTTATATCTTGTGTCTTCAATAAATACCTCTATTTTTTATATTAATGGCTGGGTACTTTCTGGACAGGCCTCACATATTATGTATAGATTAGGTAATAAAAATAAAGCACTTTAAATCCAATCAAAACTAATGCCCAGCTGACCCCTGTTATAGTCAAGCTGGAGCTGGATAGAGAGGTGGGGCCTGGTCTGTAATGTCTGGCTCAGGGGTCCGTTACAGTATGCTAGCTTTTGCCCTTGGCCTTCTACAGGTGTGGATGATGAGCAAGAAGATTGCACAGCCTGCGTCTGTCCTGGTGTCTTGGTCTCACTGTCAAGATTTGGATTCAAGACAGGTAACAGCTTGTGACAGTAAAGAGCCTTACAAAGTGTGATCTCATAACTGAGTTATTTCCACAGCCCTTTCTAAGCATAGCTTAGAAAAATGGTCCTCCTTGGCTAAGTCACCTATAGAGGATATAAACACAAAATGGCTCTGGTGGGGGACGGAGACCCTTTCTCTGCCTCATCCATGTATACAACAAGTCACACTTTGGAAAAAGAAGTCTTGATTTTGTTCTTGCTGCTTATGCTGTACCTGGAAGAAAAATATAACTTCATAGCTTTTTAGTCCAGAAATCTACTCCTTATTTTTCCTACTGGTGGCTCTAACCACTTGTTCCTAAATGCAGGTCTTCATGCACGTATCCTGGGGAGCCTTAAAGTGTAGGTCCCTGGGCACCATCCAAGGAGATTCTCTCTTGCTATAGGTCCTGAGAAGCACTCAGTAGTCTGTAGTGACTCTGATGTGCAGCCAGGTAGGGGAACCACTGCTTTAACCCAGTCTGGCTTATGTAACCAATTCTGGAAATAAGCACTCCTAAGAAACAGAAGACCAAAGTTTAAAAACATTGAGCCATTTTTCCAAAACTGCCCTTCAGTGATATCAGTGTTTTACACGTACGTGTATGCAGTGGTGTGCTGCTCAGTGTTTAACACCCAGTTGCCCAGACGCAGAACTGCTTCCCTCAAAACACGAAATTGGAGCCCTTGCCAATTTCGGTGGAGCCAGCACTCTTACCATGCTAATTTCAAGCTACAACAATGATGTCACTGAACACAGCATTAGGAAGAGACACCTAAGAGCACACAACTATTCCCACCATGTAGACACTGACATAGACACCTACAGACATCAATGACCTTCACAGTGCAGTAAAATGATTAAGAAATGATAAGTTTTGAGTTCATTACCTTGTAAGTTTATTTAATTGTAGTTTATATAATTTAATTTTTAATAATTATTGAGTTTAACAACTGGCTTTTGCAACCCCTGAAAATTTAGCAATTGGGTCAGTGAGCTGATGCAAGCCAGTGCTAGTGGGCCCACAGATCTGATTTGAAAGCCATCTACAATAGTTTTTAACAGCATGTGATCTGTGGAATATAAGTTATTATTCTTTCTGAAACAAAATGTTAAAGTCTCAGATATGGTTGGGAAATGCTGCCTGGTTAACTTCCTTTTTTAAAATCTACCATTTAAGCCCTGGCTGGTGTAGCTCAGTGGATTGAGCGCGGGCTGGGAACCAGACGGTCCTGGTTCGATTCCCAGTCAGGGCACATGCCTGGGTTGCGGGCCAGGTCCCCAGTGAGGGCCATGTGAGAGGCAACCATACATTGCTGTTACTCCCTCTCTTTCTCCCTCCCTTCTCCTCTCTCTAAAAAAATAAATAAAATTTTAAAATCTACCATTTAAGTCCTGCTTCTTTGGGACTCTCTGAGATTCCTGGACTTCCTGGAAGTCTATTTCCTTTGCCAGATGGGGGAAATTCTCCTTCATTATTTGTTCAAATAAATGTTCAATTTATTGGTCTTCCTCTTCTCCTTCTGGCATCCCTATGATCTGGATGTTGGGCCGTTTACAGATGTCTCGGAGATTCCTAAGTCTCTCCTCATTTTTTTGAATTCTTGTTTCTTCCTTCTGGTCCACACCATTGATTTGAGTCCCAGTTTCCTTCCCATCCCTATTGGTTCTCTGCACATTTCCCCTCATTTTCTTTAGCGTATCCTTCATTTGTTCATTTATTTGCGTCCAACTTTCTTCCAGTTTTGTGAGTATCCTGATTACCAGTGTTTTGAACTGTGCATCTTATTGGTTGGCTATCTCCTTGTCTCTTAGTTGTAATTTTTCTGGAGCTTTGTTCTGTTCTTTCATTTGGGCCTTTTTTTTTTTCTCAGCACACCTGTTACTTTAAGGGGCAGAGCCTTAGATGTTCGTACGTGTGGGGTAACCTACTTCGTTGTGTTGTGACGCTTTTACCCAAGATTAAAAATAAGGAGAGAATTTTAGAAGCAGCAAGAGAAAAGGAGACAGTTACCTACAAAGGCATTCCCATAAGACTGTCAGCTGATTTCTCAAAGGAGACCTTTCAGGCAAGAAGGGGCTGGAAAGAAGTATACCAAGTCATGAAAGGCAAGGACCTACATCCAAGAATACTATCCAGCAAAACTTTCATTTAGAATGGAAGGGCAGATAAAGTGCTTCTCAGATAAGGTCAAGTTCAAGGAGTTCATCATCACACAGCCTTTATTATATGAAATGTTAAAGGGATTTATGTAAGGTATGGAGGGATATGAACAGGGGAGTGGGAGGGAGAGAGAGGAGGAAAAAGTACAGAGAATAAACGGTAGGTAGAAAACAGACGGGGAGGTTAAGAATAGTATAGGAAATATGGAAGCCAAAGAACTTATGTGTGTGACCCATGGACAAAAACCAAAGGGGGGGGGATGTGGGGCGGAGGGGAATAAAAGGGGGAAAATGGGACAATTTTAATAGCATAATCAATAAAATATATTTAAGGAAAAAAAAGATCTACCATTTAACTTGGCATATTAAAATCTGAAGAAGTGCTGAGGTAGAGACATTAGCCTCAACCCAAAGTTTCCTTTTTCATGTAATAGCCTCCAGCATCCTGCAGGAAACTGCTTTGTGAAATTCTGTGCATTTGGGGAAATCCTAGCAAAGTGATTTAAATGCTGACTCTGGAGCCATACCACCTGAGTTTAATCCTGGCTCCACCATTTACTAGTCTTTGGGCAAAAGGCTAGTAACCTTCCCGTCTCAATTCCTCAGCTATAAAGTAGGAATAGTAATAATAATGCCTGTTTCATACAGCTGTTGCAAGGCTTAAATAAGTTGACATAGGTGAAGTGCTTAGAGCAATGCCAGGCTCCTGAAAATTGTTACCTGAGTATAAACTGTTGTTATCATTGTTATTATCTTCATACAACTTGCCCTCCAGCACAGTCATTCCAATGCCCTTGGCTCTCAGTTTTCCTCTCAGCTGATGTGGAGGAAGGCAAAGGGTTGGGAAGGCAGCTCTTGACATCGTTTCCTGAGTTCAAAGCATTTCTAGCCACACTGGAAGGATTTCGGATTTGCCATGCTGTCCAGTACCTGCCAACTGGGACTGCAGTTTTAGATGTGTATATCTTTAAATGAGTACCCTTAACCAGATACCACTTAGATATCCATGGCATTGGTTATAGAGATATTTTCTCTTGCCATCCGAGAAAAAAAATAACTGGTTTTGCAGTAGGCCTTTTCCTTCTGAGTCAGCATCCTCAGGAGCAGAAATTGTCTCCCTTCACAGAGGACGACTCCAGGTTCTGACCTTCCATAGCGGTGTCATATCCATGGTTTTTTCCCAGTCAAGTGGAGGGCATGGGCCCTTCAATGCTTTGCTTTTTTGCCAATTTAACTGATTGCATTCTGCCTCAGTTAAAGGGATAGTGGTGAGTTAGCACATAGAATTCCACAAGATTGTGTTAAGAGAAGCTAGCTGTGACTTCATTCTAGTTTTGTGAAAATCTTGTTTTTTTACTAGAGTGAAATTAGGTAAAGAGCATGAAAAGATCATTCAAAAATATATATGACAGGCTTCCCTGGGCTGGTGTGGCTCAGTGGATTGAGTGCTGGGCAATGAACAGAATTGCCAGTTTAATTCCCAGTCATGGCACATGTCTGGGTTGCAGGGTAGGTCCCCAGTAGGGGGGGCATGTGAGAGGCAATCAGTTCATGTATCTCTTGCACATTGATGTTTCTCTCTCCCTTCCCCTCTCAAAACAAATAAAATATTTATATATATATATTTATATACATGGCCAACAGACAAAATATTTCTAACCTTACTAATGAAAATAATAAAATTAAGATGTTTCTTCTATCAGAACAAAGATTTCATTTTTGATTGATAAAACCTAGTAGTAGCAAAAGTATGAGGAAATCAGCATTCTCTTACACTTAGTAGGAATGTACAATCTTTTTGGAATACTATTAGACAATATATATCAGTATTTGAAATGCATTGCCTTTTTTATTTTATTTTATTTTTGTTCAATTACAGTTATTTGCATCCTCTCCCCTCCCCTCCTCCCTTCCCCTCCAGCCCCCCTCCCCCCAGCCTCCCTCCTCCCCCTTAGTTCTGTCCATGTGTCCTTTACAGTGATTCCTGAAAACCCTTCTCGCCATTGTCCCCTCCCCCCTCTCCCCTGTCTGTTATTAGACTGTTCTTAATTTCAATGTCTCTGGTTATGTTTTGCTTGCTTTTTGCTTTTGTTAGTTATGATCTGGTTATGCATTGCCTTTTGACATAGCAATTTGTCTTTAGAAATTTATCACAGGAAGATGAAAATTGGACAATAAAAGTGCATGTTCAAAATGGCTCATAATAATAAAAAAAATGGAAACAAACTAATTATCTATGTATAGATTGAATTGTTAGTCTCAATTCTTTACCCCAAACTGTACTCACATGTCTTCATCATAAACAAAGTCTATTTCCCCGTCCCTTGACTTTGGACTTGGCCATATGGTACACTTTGGCCAATGACCTGTGGGCAGAAGTTACATTAAGCCCAATCTTTAAGAGGCCTCGAGGGTTTCTGCTTGCCCTCTTGTGTTTCCGTGTTCTCCATAGCAGTCCCAGTTGGTTCCTTTGCCCCAGGAAGAGGATGAGAGACACACGGAGGACAGCCACCCTTGCCAGCCTGTAGACAGAGCCGCTATGAACTAAAGTGGCACTGGCCAGCTGCGGCCAGTGCAGGTCAGCCAGACTCCAGCCAAACTGCAGCCATGTGATACATCTCTAACCATCTCTAGATCTATAAGGAATTCATGTAGAATATGTACAATTTACACAGAATATATATTACATATAGTATTTATGAAAATTATTTTAAGCCACTGAGCTTGGGGTTGAGTTGTTGTGGAGCAGGGGTTAACCAATACAGTCCATCGAGAAAACATGCAATGTGTGATGCCACACTGCGCAGCTGTTACAAATAATGATAGAACCTCTATTCACTGACATGGAAAGGTGTCTATTTAGTTCTGTTAGGTGAAAGAAATTAGATTTCAGAACACTACCTACACACGGATATAAAGAGGTGTTTATTTCTGGGGGTGGGATCAGGAAATTTCTTTTCTTTGCTCTGTAGTTTTATGTATTGTTTGATTTCATTTTTCTAAGAGCCTCCATCATTTTATAATTGGAAATATGGAAATGAGCATGATATCTACTGAGAGGAAAGAAAGACAAGTCTTTTTAAAACAAAGAGAAAGGCAGTTAGGAAAAGAGGAGCCTGGATGAAGGGTCCAGATTTGATATATAAAGAACTAGAAGTAGAAATAATAATAGTTAATACTGATTAACGCTTACTCTGAGTATGCTTGTTAGTGAAGCAACTCGCTGAGTCCTCTTAGCAACTCCATGAGGTCATATTTTACCTTATTTTACAGAGAGAGAAGCAGAGGTTCAGAGAGAACAAATAATTGCTGCAGGTCACACAGCTTGGACGCGAACCCCTGTCTGTCTGCAGAGCCCATCTTCCTTCCAGCACACAGGCTTGTTCTCAGTGCATGGCTTTCGGAAGGAGTGGCATGGGTGAGTGCCAGGAGGCGCCAGGTTTGGATCCACATCGGAGCTCTTACAGCTGAGGGACTGTGGGTAGACGATAGGAAGAGGACACTCTAGCACAGAGGATAGGTCACAGAATCACCCAGAATCAGAGGTCACATTCTACCTCTGCATTTAGGAGCTGAGTAATTAAGCACCAGTAACTTCGGCTCCTCTAACTCTGGGTTTCTCCTTCCATGAGAACATCAAATAAGTAAGAAATATCTCCTTTACAGTTATGGGAATCAGTTCAGTGCCTGGCATGTAAGCTACCATTAAATGTTTGCTACTGTTTTAATAGAAGCAAAAGCATCTTAAAAACTGTAAAATGCCAATCAGACACTACGAGCTGGCAACC
Organism: Micronycteris hirsuta; assembly: GCA_004026765.1. Taxonomy (NCBI): domain Eukaryota; kingdom Metazoa; phylum Chordata; class Mammalia; order Chiroptera; family Phyllostomidae; genus Micronycteris; species Micronycteris hirsuta. Next base: position 20,486 of record PVJI01007864.1, on the reverse strand, counting down.
TGCAATTTTAGTGAACGCAGTATTTAAATGGAACTGATCCAGCAGGCTGAGGGGAGATTGGAGTTGACTGAAGGCGCCCTGCACAGGCCTGGGCCGGGGCTGGCGGCGGGAATGCCCCGTGGGGCCGGGGAGACGCTCCGATGGATGGAAGGATCCACAGGACTTGGCAACTGTCTGGTACGTGGAGACGAAGGAACGTGACAGATTTAAAGGCTCACCAAGGTTTCAAATCTGGAAAAATAGTGGTGATTTTAATGCAGAAAGTTTCATTATTATTCAATTGTAGGAAATGTGTTAAAAAGGGGAAAAAATCTCTCTAGGAAGGATTTGTTTGTTCATTCACTCATCATTTATCGAGTGCCCGCTATGTTTCTGGCACTGTAGTATACTCAAACAGGATACGGCGTGTGATGGTGGTGGGGAACACTTCTTAATCAAATAATCACAGAATAAGTGTAAGGTACAACTGTGGTAAATACAAAAGGAGGAGGTATATGGGGTATTGGAAGCACAGACCCTGAAAATGTTTCCTGAGAAAGCGGTGATTCCGCTGAGCTCTGAAGGATGAGTAGAAGCTTCAGATGGGGTTTGATTCAGGTTGTTACCTTGTAGATGCTTTCCCAGAGGCAGTTTATATTTAGCTATGTAAATCAAAGTTCTCAGACTGCAGCGTGCGCCTGAGTCATTTGGAGGGCACAGCTGGGACTTAGCCTGCAGGGTTTCTGACTCGGCAAGTCTGGGTGGGGCCCAAGACTGTGCGTTCCAGCAGATCCTCAGGCGGTGCTGCTGCCGCCTGTCTGGGCCACACTGCGAGAGCGGCTGCTGGAAATTAACCCCATGCCACTGCCTCTTGCCCGCTAACAGAGCTAAGCATGAGCAACTTCTAACAAATGTTTTCCAGGTTGCTCCCCACAAAAATCAATTTCCAAAGTTTTTGAAATGTTTTTACACCAGGTTGAATGTTAACATTACATGTTCAACCTTTCTCTTTATTGAAAAAGAAAAAAAAAAAATACCACCGTAATCACAGAATCGCCCTGCAGTTAGCTCTGTGTGAACAAATGTCAAAGCGCAGTAAACAACTCGGATGGAATCTTTGAAAGGGGACGAGTGCCTGGCCTCTCGAGCAGTCGGGTCGGAGGGCCGTTTCAGTGCAGACCAGGCGGGCACGTGCTGAGGGAAAGGGCAGGATGGAGGGTGATTCGGGATGATCACGTAATTTGTGGTACAGGAATTCTTCTCCTTAGAAGTTGGGAAAAGGAGAACCTGCCAACTATCCACCACAATCTCTAAGATTATACAACAATGCATGAATAAATTGACCTTCTAAAGATACCTAAACAATAGAGATAAGGCCTCCCCAACGCTGATTCTTCTCTTCCCTTCCCGAGATCTCATTTATGTTGTCAATTTGGTGTTTGTTTCCAGACCCTGGTTTATGCAGTTTCTATGGGAACGATTGATTATTGTTTCCTCTGATGGTATCGTACCCTGTATTGTTGCACGACTTACTTTTTTCCCACTCGTTGGTATATCCTATGGATTTTCCCTGTCAGGACGTGACTCTACCACACTCTTCTTAATGTTTTGCATAGTATTGTACAACATAGAACGAATGAGGTTCATTTACACAGGCATTTAAGCTGCTCCCTCTTCTCCCAGTTTTGTTGTGTGCTTTGTTTGTCAGTGGTGACAAACAGTGCTGGAGTAAAATTCCTGCATGGGGCCTCCCAGAGGCAGTACGGGTGCTTCTGAGAAAGAGAACCACTGAGTCCCTGTATTTGAATGTTTTACATGTTAACAGATATTGCCAAATTCACCTGCTAGTCCCACCAACAGGGCCCCTGCTTCCTTGTGTGTGAGCCACTGATTGGTAATGCTAAGTATTTATGTGTTACAGTGCAGTGGGTGAAAAACAGTATTTCGTTCGTGTTTTAATCTTCATTTCCTTCATTGCTAGTGAATTTGAGCATGTTTTCGTATTTCTATGCTCCACTTAATTTTCTTTGCTGTGAATTGCCTAGTTATTTATGCTCTGCCCATCTTTCTTCTGTGTTAACTTTTTCATATTGGTTTGAAGAATTCCTTATGTGGTCTAAACAGGAATCTTTTTGTCTCTGTGTGTTCTACAGATACTTTCCCCCAGGCATTTTTATTTTAACTTTGTTTATGGTGTTCTTTAGGATGGAAAGGTTTTTAACTTGCAAATAGTTAAATTTATCAACTTTTTAAAAGGGTTTTGCTTTCTGTATCTTGTTAAAGAGGGCCTTGATCTCTATCTCCAACTATTTTGGACCCACTAATGTGAATTATGTTTCATATCAAGAAGTTGCAGGCCCAGAAGTGATCTTACAGATGCTATAGTGTAATCATGTTATTTTACAGAGGAGGAAACTGAGGCACAGCAGGGCATCTGATGTGTGATGCTAATGCGGCTTCCCCGCCCTGTTGCTGAGTGACAGAGTTAGTCCTTGAGCCAAGGTTTTCAGATTCCAAGGAAGATGACTCTAAATCTTTCCCTCCTGCATCTGCCATGACTTTTAAAAAGCTAATACGGGGAGGCGTCTCCCTGAGAGAAAAGTCAATTACAGTTGGCACCAGGGCCAGAAGGTCAAACGGTTTGGGGGAGACGCACGCCTCTCCCCACAGCCAGTGCCCATCACTCCCTCACGGGGAGGCAGCATGGCTTCACTGGGGACAAGCTGTGCGACCTTGAGGAAGTGCTGTGCCGCCTCAGTGTCCTTATCTGCATGGCAGAGATCAATAATAACACATACTGCAAAGCGGTATTATGAGGTTACGTGAAATGCTTTATCTATAAGGACTTAGCACATAATTCCGGTCCAGAAAATATTTGCTTTTATTTAGTAATAGCAATAACATAATTTTGTTGTTCTTAGTGCTGACACTCCCATTTGTGTGGCTAAATCTTGAACACAGACTGTCTTGTTTGCTTTGAAATTCCCAGTGTATAGCCTGGCACTTCTAGGCACTCAGAAAATGTTTGTCAAGGGAAGAATGAGGTCGTCAGGGAAGGAGAACTGTCACCAATAGATGGGTTCAGACTCAGACCAGCTCAACAAGGCAGGGTAACACGGAGCCCCTAAATGCATACCTGCTGATTTTTGTTTCCCTTCCTCAAGGATGTACCTTCATCACAACAAAGATGCCTTGTTTACAGCTGTGCCCCACACCTAGAAAAGAACTTGGAACATAGGGGCCCTCCACCCATAGCTATAGAAAAAATGAACAACCTACAGGTATGTATCTGTCTTCTCTCCAGACGCCTTAACTGGCTTGATTTTCCGGTTTTCTTCCCCTCCTGGGGAGGAGGAGGGCAAGGAGCTAATCTTGCTTCCCCCTCCCAGCACAGCAGTGTGCTGCAGATGCAAGTTGGCAGAAATAAGCTCGCACTACAATGTCAGGCGAGCCAGAAGTGCACCCCAGGGAGCCAGAGTGAGCAGTCATCTAGAGGCAGTGCTGTGGATGGGCTGAGGGCAGGTGAAAACTTGGCCACTGAACTGAAACTGTAGGGCAGAAGGTAGAGGGTATTATGGTATATTTTCCTTCTGGCTTATTGCTTTTGTAAGAGTGGCACGTATACCAGAGAATTACGAGAGTAACATAAAAAACCGTTATAAAGCCTGCCATCCTGAGGCAACCACTGTTACCATTATGATGAACATCCTCGCAGGAATGTTTCTATGCATGCGCATACCCACATGTGTTCACGTGCTAGGTTAGTTCAGCTACAAAAGACAGGCAGGCAAAGTACTGCTAAGTAAACATCATAGCAGCTCCTATGTCTCTCACACGGAAGGCTGGGTCTGAGGGTCAGGGTTGGCAAGGTTCTCCAGGGTGGCAGTCACGAAGGCTCATTCCATTTGATACTGTATTGCATATGGCTTCCACCTCATGGTCGAAAGGACAGTGTCTACATTCTAGAAAACAGAGAGAGGAAGGAATCAAAAAAAGAAAAGAAAAAAAAAAGATTGAGAGGCCAAAGGAATTCACAATATTTCTGCTTATATCCAATTGGCCTGAACTAAGCTACATGGCCATGCCCAGCTGCAAGGGACATTGGGAAATGTAGTCTCTGTTCAAGACACGTAGCCATGTGCCTAGCTAAAAGTCCTGTTACCATGAAAGAAGGGAGAAATAGTTATTCCGGGGTATGCAGTTTCTGGCAGTCTTTGTCATAGTATTTATGCAATATTATCTTATAAAGGATTACAAAGACAGTATAGTATAGATGATAAGACCTGAAGATAAGTATGGGTTGAAATCTGGCTTAGCCCCTTACTCTTTAGTTTATTTGTCTGTAACTTGGGGATTATAACAGAACATACCTCTTCCATAGGACTAATGTAAGGACTGAGTAAGCTAATGAGTATAAACAGGTTAGCATGGTGCCTGGCAGTAAGCTCTCAGAAAAGTGAGCTGTTAATCTGTTTTTTTTTTACACTCACCAATACAGCATGGACCAAATTCTATGTCATCATCTAAAAGTCTGTTTATATGATCCTTTGTAATGGCTGCATAGGCTTTTTATGTCAAGGGAACACAATTTATTTAACTAGTCCCCCACTGATCACCATCTTAGATTGACTTTAATTTTTTCCTGTTATCAGCAATCCTTGCATCAGGATCATTTTGTACTTGTAGGATGGTCTCTTCAGGGTAAATTCCTAGATGTGAGATAGCTGGGTCAAACTTATGCATGTTTTACATGTAACCACATATAACCAAGCCCACGTATTATTAACGGCTAGCTTCTGAGGATGCTGGAGCATTCCATTATTACCAAGCGTTTGAGCACCTGCTTTATGCTGGACCTTACGCTGGGGCTACACAGAGTCCAGAGATGAATAAGACAGGAGCTGCAACTGGGGAGGAAATAGCCAATCAGGATTTGTGAATACAAAATTCAGGAAGCTATGTGTGTTGTTGACTCAAGCTAGGATGGGAGTCTGAGGTCTTCCTGAGGAAGTGCTGTTTCACCTGGAACCCGAGACCCCAAACCTGTGTGCGTGTGTGGTGAGGAAGAGGAGCCTCGAGAAGGAAAGCACACTCTAGGGGGAAAGGAGTGTGTGTGTGAAAAGTGTAATGTAGTGGCTAAGAGCACTCACTCCCGAGCCACTGTCTAGGTGCAAGTCATGGCTCTGCCACTTACTACCTGGGAACGGTTTCTTAATGCCTCAGTTTCCTCATCTTTACAATGGGAATGATAGTAATAATAGGATTATTGGGAAGATTGAATAAGTTAATGCACAGAAGTACTTAGAAGAGCCCCTGACTGATAGAAAGCATACTGTGGCAGCTAATATTAATGCTTTCATCTTCCTGCCTTTGTTTAAAAGTCTTAAGAGTTCAGCAGTCAGCATCAAAGCCCCCTCCCTATTCCTTTTCTCCAGGGGGTTTTTCAACAAGTATTGCTGAACACCTCCTACGGAAATGGTGTAAACAGAGTACTCTCAGATCCAGGCTTCAAACACTCTCTGGTGTTGGGAGATATTTTAAATTAAAAAGCCCACACAAACAGAAGCTGATTTAGCTACAGACCAATCTATACTGCGTAGAGAAACACCAGGTGATCCATGGGAGCCTATTAGGGGCATGTCCAGCAAGGACATGACAAAGAAGCCAAGACCCAGGTGATCGGGAGCCTTCAGCCAAGTGAAGGGGGTTGGGGGAGATGGCAGACGAGGCAGAGGCAGTAGCCTGTGGAGAGATGCTGAGGAGGGGAGGCCCAGCAGGGCCCTGGGAGTGAAAGAAGTCTGTGCCAGTACTGGGATAAGGGAGTGAGGGGAGGGGCACAGGGTGAAGTGCATAGGAGGCAGGGGCTAGACCACATGGGGTCTCCAGCTTTCCAGCCAAGACCTGGAGGCTCAACGTGAGCCTGGAGCCTGAGTCCCACCCCCTGTGAACACCTTCGTAACCCCTCCAATGTCTTCCTTCCTGCCAACTGAAAGGCACCTCCCACCCAGTCACTAGTTCCTCAAATCTTTCCTTGCACTTGGCTCCCAAACAATCCTGAGACTCAGAAGAAAGGTCCTCAGACCAGCACTTGTTCAGGAAAGAAACAGCATTTCTCGGACTCCTATTGTGGGCCACGGAATGCCCAGAGCCTTTTACCCATCTTGCTTCATTTACTGCCCAGCAGCCTATGCCAGTAGTATTACTTTATTTAGAACGAGTAAGAAAATAGAGACACAGAGAACATGAAGTAACTTGCCCAAAGTCATACAGCTATCAAAGAGTCCAGTCAGGTCTCCAAATGCAACGTTCTGATCACTTACTCCATGTTCAGATGCGGGGCAGGCATGGTCTGGTTTGCTTGGCCTTGTTCGAGTCTCAGGAAGCCCCTTTCCCTGTGCAGTGGGGTACAGTTTCAGGCAGCACACAGCTGAAAGCTACAGAAAGCGCTCTTCAACCCAGTGTAGAGTGCATTAAGCTCCAGGGAGCTCTTAATATCTTCAGCATTTCAAAGAGGCTCTGTGCTCCGTGAATAAAGCAAAGAACTTGTATCAGTCCCTTAGAAGGTGAATGGAAGCCTTCGCTCACTGAACACTGCAGATAAGCATCTTCTCATTTGGCTGCAATTACCTCAGTCCCAAGTTACATCATTGGTAGTGAAATGATTAACAAAATGATGGTAATGATACCGATGGTAAATTAAATGGAAATAAAAGGAGCTCAGCGTACTGTTCAATTTCCCACTTGGGGACCACTCCTAAGTTGTGTTCTTCACCTTCCCACTGGGAATTGCCGCATGTAAGTAAATATGCCTGATCAAAACAGCAAACCCCGCCCTCTGCACGTGGCTACCACTGAAATCGAAGCTTGGGATTGCTTCTCTCCCACCCAGGAGGGTCCCAAGGCTAATGTCAGTGAAGATGGATTTTCCCCCTCAAAATGTTCCAATGCATTATGTAAATAGAGACAAACACCTTATAGGACTGACCTCTGCCACTGAATTTGACATCCTCCTGCCCTAGCCAAACCAAGTGGAAAATTGGATTTAAAGACAAAGAATCAGGACTTCATTGCAACCCAGATGCTTTGTGGTGGCGGGGTTCTCGCCACCACAAATCAACCTAACCCCACCAAGAGAAATTACCAACAGATGTGACAAGGAGTGAGCATGACAGTTGTGGTCCAGTTCATGTCATCGGCAGGTTCCTATCATGTCAGAGGCCTTTGATTAGGGTTTTAGCAGTAATCATTAGTCTTTGGAACAGGGACACCCTACGGGAAGAGTGTAAGCCCTGGGTTTAAAATTCAGCTCTGTCTCTTATTATTAACTGTGTGATTTCAGATGCATCACCTAAAAAGCTTTCTGAACACCATTTCCCTCATCTTTAAAATAAATGTAATGATAGCACCTATTTATGACGCGGCTTTGAGGATGAGAAAGAGAACGCATGCTGTGCAGTGCCTGACCCAGACTGAAAGGTCAAGGAATGAGGTTCATTCCATTTCAGGGTGAATATGAATTGGGTTTCAGATACTGATTTTTTAAGGGGACTCGAGGCCCTCTGGTCTTGAGGTTATATGGATTTCAGCTTATACAAAATTAAGCTTTTTTAAAAAAAATTACTTACCTGACACTTATTAGCAATTAATTTAGAGCACATCCTATCTTCCCTGGATCTTATTTGTCGTGTTGGTTTAAATGAAGTAGTCAGAGCTAAAACTAGAAGACTCATAGAAGAAAACATAGGAGTAAACTTTCATGACCTTGAATTAGGCAATGATTTCTTGGATATTAACAAAAATATACAAGAGGTAAAAATAGATGATTTACAAGTTGGACTATGTCAGAATTTTAACTTTTGTGCTTCAAAGGACACCATCGAATAAGTGAAAAGACAACCCACAGAATGGTAGAAAGTATTTGCAAATCATATATATTGGGTAAGAGACTTGAATCCAGAATATATCAAGAACACTTATAACTCAACAATAGAAAGACAAACAACCCAATTTTAGAATTGGGCAAAAGATCTGAATAGACATCTCTCCAAAGAAGACACATGAAAAGGTCAATATGCATGTGAAAAGAACGTCCATATCCTTAGCCATCAGTGAAAGGCAAATGAAAACCATAATGAGACAGCACTTCATACCCTCCAGAATGACTGTAATAAAAAAGACAACTGATGACGAGTGTTGAGAAAGAGGTGGAGAAATTGGAAGCCTCATGCACTGCTAGTGTAACTGTGAAGTGGTGCGTTCACTTTAGGAAAACACCCTGGCAGTCCCTCAAAGGATAGACATGGAGCTACCGTATGACCCAGCAGATCCGCTCCTGGTACCCAGGAGAAATGAGAACACGTGTCCACACAAAACTGCACATGAGTGTCCACAGCAGCATTATTCACAACAGCCCAAAAGAGGAAACAACCCAAATGTCCTTTGACTGATGATGAACCTTGAAACCATTAGGCTAAGTGAAAGAAGCTAGTTGCAAAAGACCACACTGGACAGGATTATTCCATTTTATAAAATGTTCAGAGAGACAGAAAGTGTATTAGTAGTAGTCCAAGGCTGGGAGGGGGAGGGGGGATGGGAAATGACAGCTCACGGGTACACCTTTTTTGGGGGGGGTGACGACAATGATATAAAATTAGCTTAGGGCGGTGGTCGGTCAACTCTGTAAATATACGAAAAACAGTTGAATTGTACACTTCAAAAGTTAAATCATCGGGACATGATGATATATTTGATTTTGCCCAATTTAACATTTTATGGAATAGAAGCACAGCTTGAGAGGAACTTGGGCCAACAGGGGAAGGGTGAATGTGTTCATGTTAGCGCACAGTGACGGGAGAGGAGCCGGGCGGCTTAGTCGGTACGCAGTAAGGAAATCCCACTGCTCTCCTCCAAAAAGGAGCTCATTCGAAAGTTAGCTACTGTATGTGAAAACTGGTGGTCAAGCACTTAATAACCACGAACGTTTAATGGGATACTCATCCCATGCCTGGCCCTGTTCTCAGCGCTTTCCATGGATTTCATTTAATCATCATAACAGCTTTATGATCCTTCCGATGAGAAATGGAGGATCAGAGGGTTCAAAGACAGAAAGTTGAGGGGTCAGATGCAAATGCAGAAAGCTTGACTCCAAGGCCTGTGGCCATAACCTCTTTCTGTCCTGCTCAGCTTTCTCTATACTCTGTTGCATTCTCTATATTATATACCTACCCGCGTGCAATGAGAGCTTGTGCTTAAATCAGCAGTGAGTGAATAACTGAGTTAAAAATGACCCTTCATACTGTTTCTTGCATTGGTTCTTAATAGCAGGGGGCATGGCCATTTCTCTTTTTTTTAAAGCCCTGAATTCATCTTTCTTTGGTGCCCAGACAGGTACTGCGATTTGCTTGCAAGGCACGCACTCCTGGCTCCCTTATCTAAGCCAGGATGACTGTTCTTTCTTCCTTTCCCTTTGTAACTGTCTGCAGTCCAGCAGCTGCCCAGCAGGCTCCTGGAGCTCGATCGCTCTCCACCTGGGAAGTTTGCTACAGGAGCGCTGAAGAAGCCAGATTTCAAAATGTCTGCTGTTTGTTTTTCTCTCCCCTCCAGCCATAATGCTTTGTCTGCAACACAGTCATTGTTCCACAGCCAGTGATTCCTCTGTCATAAACACAAGACAATGACAGTGGCAATGCAGCAAGCATTGATAAAAGACACATGGGAGACAACAGTCTGTGCAGGCCCGGCCTTTACAGCAGACTGCCCTGACATCAGAGCCTGCGCTGCACGGTGCTCGCCCCTCCCCAACCCTCCCTTCCTGCCCACCCTGGAGGCCCAGCCCTGTGCTCCTACTGTCAAGTGGCAGCTCAGCCTACAGCCCGAACCCCACAGAGGCTGCACAGAAAGACCCAAATGTCTGCCTCTATGTTTACAACTGAGAGACCTCAGGCCAGCTTTGGAGCTTGCCATGGATGTAAGATGTAAGGAAGGATGGTGCCCAGCCCTGAGCAAAAACTGCCAACCTCCATATGGCACCAGGGTCTCCACCCTGTGGGCGGCCCAACAGGTAAGGCCCGGCCTCAGTCCTGCCCAGGTCCAAGCCGATGTCCCTGGGAAGGCCACAGGGCTGCTGTGTCCTAGGAGAGCTCCCAGTCTCCATGCCTCAAGACCCCCATTGGGGCACCAGAGGCTCCCTTGCAAAGATACTTTCTTTACAGACAACTGGTGTGTGCATGAATGAATCGCCAAGGTCTGGATCTCTGTTCAAAAAAATGTTTTTAACCTAAAACCCAGAGTTATATGATGACCTCACCTGGGGTGACAAAACAACACTGATTCCCTGCCCCTTCCACATACCCCGCTTCCAGAGAGGAACCCCAGTGGCATTGACCCCCACCTTGGGATTCCCTGTCTACACCCAGTTTGCAGGTGACAGAGTGATGGTGCCAGGGCCACACATGGCCACCTGCATGGCCTGATCTCCCAGGGTCAAATTTACTGCTTTAATGACTGTTTAGGAGGCGGTGAGACCTGAGTAACAACAGGTAAGTGCTGCCTTCTTATCTGGTGGGGGGCGGGGAGGGGGGCGGGGGTCCTTGGGTTAGAGAGGAAAGTCTGGGCCAGAGCTGCTTGGGCAAGGAAGGAAAGACTGAGTTCTGTTCCCTGTGTTCTGTCTCAGCCTTCCCCCTCAGAGGGCTCGGTCTCTTCCCTAAATTACTACAGAATGTCTGATTGAAGAGACCTTTAATTATCAGGCTCCTAGGATCAACCCCCCAGAGCTGCCTGTGTTGTGGCTTCTCAGCCCCTCCTTCCACCCCATTTTCCGGGCCTCCCTTTCTGCATTTGCAGAATGTGGGATTGGACTGCTCAGGGCTCTCAGGGCCCCACCTGCTGGGTCACCTGTGAGTCTGTGCTGTGATTCACTCTGAAACCCAGGCCGAGGAACAGAATCTGAAAGTCTTTCTGTACATCTTCATGATGGGTCTCTTGGGTTTGTTATCCCTCGCAGACTCTCTGATGCTGGCCCGAAAGAACTAGGCCACAGTCTGAGGATCAAAGCAACTGGTGCGAGACAATTGCTTTCATTTGCTGTTTGCTTCAAATCAGGATGACCAGTTACCTTTCTAATTAAGCCTCTCAGGATTAAAAACTCACAGGGATCAAGGCCATTAACACCACCAGTCCTTCCCTATCTGTCTCAAGACAGCCTTCCTATCCTCCAATGACACTCACCAACACTGGATTGGCCGAAAAAGTCCATTATACTTTTTCCGTAAAATAAAAGACACATTTTTCATTTCACCAATCGCATTATTGACTTGGATATTTTGAGAATGTTGGCTATCTCCTGCTATTGGCTTCTAGTGGGTAGAGGCCACGGGTGCCGCTAAACATCTTCCAATGCATAAGACAGATAGATCCACAGCAAAGGAGTATTTAGCCAAAACTTTGCAAATCACTTTTGACACATTCGATCAGTCACAGCACCCTCTCCATACACTACACAAATCTCTTTCTGCATTTCAGTTGCCTTTTTACCTTTCTGGAAATAATAAAGCATAACATGCTAAAATTTGTGTATTTTCTTCCATCTTCAATATTAAAATGGCTGCACAAAAATTTACCAATTTTGATGAGATTTATTAAATGCACACTGATATGACAGCTGTCACAATACAGTCTAACAAAACTGTTTCAAATGAAGACAGCTAAGCACTAGTAGAGCCATCTTACAGAAAAACAACCTAAATGAACTTTTTGGCCAACCCAATAATATAAGCTACCTGTATATGTGAGTTTTTAAAATTATTATAACATTCATATTATATAAGGGGGACCCCCAAAATGGAATTTATTATAAAAGTTGTGTATGCATTCTCATATGTTTAAACTTCAGTCACCTTCAGAGTGTAGTACATCTATCAAGACTTTTTTACACTGTTCAAAAGAGATTTTGAACTTGCCAACTTTGATGCCTTTTAGTGCTTCTGCCATTTTTTGTTTCACCTCTTGCACAGCAGCAAAATGTTTCCCCTTGAGGACTTTTTTCACCTGGGGAAACAAAGAGAAGTTGTTTGGGGCAAGATGGAGTACATAAGGAGGTGGGGCACGGGGGCCCTGCCGTTTTCGGTCAAAAACTGCTGAACACTTAGTGTGGTGTGGGCAGGTATGCTTATCAATCACCCATCATGCAATGGGCAAACACGTTGAAAGAGTGTTCAAACAAAAATTCACTGAAGCGGAATGCAGCCTCTCACAACACCACCAGCTGACACCCTGATACAGATGTGTTCCTAGAACACTCACCTAGTGGGGGAAGCCTGTACAACAAGGGGCCCACCCTCCAGAAGATAATTCCAGTTTTTTGGGTCCCCCCTCATATTGTATTGTATTCATTGTATTATATTTTATTATAATGTTATGTTACATTATGTTAATTACAGTAGTCATATTATGTTACATTATATTGAGATTTAAAAAAGTAATGGTATTAGAAGTAATATATAAGCTCTATATATTACAAACATAGACATGTTTGGGTGCATCCCAACCAGAGACATCACAAAGAAGCCTGAGGCCGCCGCCTTCGCGCATGTCCATGGGCATGATGGGACGTCTGTGACTTCAGTGACTCCAAATGCACACGGATGGATGCAGGAGTGCTGTGTTGGTGACTCGGGTACCATGCGCAGTGTCGATGTTCCAAAAGGAGTTCCAAAAGAATTTAAACAACTCTTGATTAAATAATAATAATAATAATAATAATAATAAAAGCAAACCCAGCAAATTCCACTTGTAAGTGTTACACACCAGGATAGATGGAAACACACATCCACACAGAGACTCGTATGGGAATGCTCATGGTGGCATGACTCAGTATCAGACATGGAACCATCACGGTGTCCGTGACCTGGTGATGGAGGAGAAGAAATGTAGGATGCTGCCCTGGAAGGCTGTCCAGTAGTAAAAAGAGATAGACGAACGATCCATGGTGCAATGTCAGTGAACCTCAGAGAAGATGATGCTAAGTAAAGGAAGAGAAATGCAAAAGACTGTATATTGTATGGTTCTATTTATGTGAAGTTTCTAGACAGGACAAATCTATGGAGACAGGAAGCAGATCCGTGGTTGCCAGGGGCTGGAGCTGGGAATGGAATTGACTGCAAACAGACACAAGGGAGCTTTGTGGGGTGACAGAAACGTTGTGAAACTGCCTAGTGGGGACGGTTGCCCAAGTTGTCAAATTCACTAAAATCAGTGAAGTGATGAAACACTTAATTGGTGATGCTTTAAAAATGAGTGAATGTTATAGTATAGCAATCATAACTCAATACAACAATTTTAAAAGATGTACTTTACCCTTGATTTACCCTATTATATACCCATGCGGTTTAGAGATTTGCTGACCAGTTGTTCCAAATTCATCGTTTAATACTGAGAAGGGGGGCACATGGAAAATACAGAATGTATGGTTTGGGTTTTACTTGGAATCCAGTGACACTGTTCATCAAAGCTCCCATACGGTCACATGCTGGCTAGCGGGAACTATAAAAGACCATTTTTCTAGCAAAAACAAAACATGTATATGATTTTTTGCTGGACATGATGTTCTCAGACCAGACACCCTTTCTTCCCCCATAAGCTCTATGTCCTGGGTAGCCAGCACCCTGGATGATGAGCTCTGCTCTGAGCTTAAAATACTACCAATTAGAATTAGAGTCATTTTTCTCTCTGCTCTTCAAAACACTGGGCTTGAAACACCCTGGCTTCCTAGCAGGTTAAACTGATCACAAAGTATCTTTGAATAATTCTCTTTCCTGGAGAATAAGAAGGGAAAGAAGCAACCCAGACCAGATGGATCTAAATTGAACACGCTTTTCTCGTCACTTAATTTCCCTTGCACAGAGCACGAAAAGGCATTTGCCAGTCTTCTGGGAATACTTCCCAAGCGATGCCTGGAGTTGTAACCATTCGACAGCCATTAACCATATTGAGCCTCACACGGCTTCGCTCTCCACCCACCACCGAGCAATAAGATCAGAAACTACCATTTACCCTGGGAAAATGTCCTGTAAGTAGCACCAACCAATCTTCCCCCAATAAACGCAGACCGTGAGCAATGCTGACAACCCTGCTCAGGGGGGCCTGGGTCTGAAGAAAAAGAAATACCCAAGATAGCCCCTGGAAGCAAGCGTGTCCATCTTCCCTAATTAAGACCTCCATACCTCGGTCGCCCCTTTCTGTTCACGGTGCTGTCCGACAGCAGACCTGGTCAAAGGCCCACCAACAGGAGGCAGCATTCGCGGACATCATTTCTGCTTCATCTCTCATAGCGTCAGCTGGCAGGTCGAGGCTATTCAGTGATGGGTCTTACATGCATCCCAGTTTTTGTATCCCCACCACCTATCTCCTAGTCCAACGAAGTGTACTGAAATGATAGGGGCTTTGTTGACGCTCAGCCAAGAGCGCAAATTCTAAAGATGCTCCTTACTGGTTGTGTGATCTCCATCCAGCAAGACACCCAACCTCACTGAGTCTTGGCTGCTTATCTGTTAAAGGGGGAAACCAGCGCCTAATGCAGAGCATCATTGTAAAGATTAAATAAGAGCTGCATTACAAGTGCCTGGGGCTGCTGCTACCTACCAGGTGCTCCATAAATATCTGCTGGACTGATGAGAGAGAAGTGCATTTAACTTCCAGTTAAAGGTGATGGAATTGATGGGTACTTTTACTCCTTCCCAAAACCACACTAAAATGGTAACGAAGGGTTAAAAATAAGTGTAAACTTACAGGGACACATGGAACTTGCTGACGTGGTTTGTAAATGCAAAGGAAACAAAAGAGAAAGCTTCAGTGTTCTACCTCTGTTAGTTATCACTTGCAAAACAAGCCACCCCCAAACTTAGTTGCTTAAAACAAAAACCACTTTAGTCGCTTACAGTTGTGAGTCAGTGACTTGGACTCAGGTGGGCAGATCTTCGGCCGGTATTAAGCGACCTCACCCATTTGCAGTCCGGGTAGCCGGTAGGCCTGAGGGCTGCGTTTTGCTGGGGTGGTTTGGCTTCTCCCTCCACATGTTCTCTCACCATCTGGGAGGCTTGCCTTTGCTTCTTCACCCGATGGTCTCAGGATTTCTAGAAGCCAGGGAATAAAACCCAATGCACGAGCCTCCACGTGCCTCACATTGGCAAGTCACAGACTCAGTGGCCAAGCCCAGGTTCAATGTCACAGATACACTGGTGCCTTGGGGAGCATTACTACAACCATCGACACCCTGCGAAGCACATTTACCGTCTTTCCCAGTTCATATCATCATGTTTCTGTTGCCTCTTGTTGAGAGAGGTGCTATCCAGCGGTGCTGACAGGGTCAACAGTGGATCAGAAGAGGTAGAAGCAGGTGGGCAAGTGAGACTGACGTAGTGGACCAGAGAAAATGGAAGCCAAAGCCTGAGGTGGGGGCACCAAAAAGGAAGCTAGTTCGTGCTCCAGTTCCTTGGAGATTCAGGAGATTCAGGAATTGAAGGCATCAAGTACATCTGAAATCCAGAGCACAGGGAAGGCTCACCACAAAGCAATGGGATGAAGGTCTGTAGAAGAGGCCCCGTCTTGACCATCTGCATCACCGCTCCTGCCTACCACAGTCCAGGGAGTAGCTTTCCAAACCCCAGAGTTGTGGTGCTCTCTGTGGAGAGGCACAGCCAGGAGGATTCTTATCTTGGGGCACCAGGCACTGCTGAAAATGGGCACCACACTGAAAACAGAGGATTACCCAACTGACAGTGAGAGAACAATACTGAGAAAATTAGATGATTTCACAATTAACAGGAGTTCCGGAAAGAGAGAGGACAGAGGAGAAAAAGTGAAGCAGCTATCAAAGACTTCAATAAAAATTTGTTTGTAGGGGCCTGTGCAGGGAAGAAGGAAACTTTATTCAGTGCAAACAGCTCAGTGATAATAGAGCATGGCTGTAAAAATGAATAGGCTTTATGGATTTCCTTCTGTAGTAATTGCCAACTTGCTGCAGTAAACTAACTTCAGCAGTCCTGACTTTGGTGGTTTTTTAAAGATTTTATTTATTTATTTTTATACATAAGGAAAAGGAAGGAGAAAGAGAGGGAGAGAAACATCAATGTGTTGGAAGAATATCTATCAGATGTCTCTCGCATACACCCCAACTGGGAACCAGGCCCACATCCCGGGCAAGTGCCCTGACTGGGAATCGAACCAGCGACCTTTCCCTTTGTGGGAAGATGCTCAACCAAGTGAACCACGCCGGTCATGGCCTGATTTGGTGTGCGTTAACTAGTGGAAGTGCAGGCAATCTTTTTCAGGTCATCAATCCCAAATTCAATCTCTTCGATTCTACCTCTGAAATGTGGCAGCCCATCTCTCTCTCCATCATCACGCCTCTGCCAGAGCTCAGAGCTCATCTCTCTCCGGGACCGCTGCAGCATCTTCCCAAATGGTTTCCCGGCCTCTGGTCTTTCTGTTCCCTCAAATATTCTTCACAGCACTGCCAGAATGATCTTCGTTAACTGCCTGTATAAACTCCTTCGGATGACATGCATGGCCCTTCGTGCTTGAGGCTCTCCATCATTTTCCAGCTTCATCTCTTGTCCTCATTCAAACTTGTCTCCTGCTGTACTGAGCTTCTTCCCATGCCTCATTGCTGTCATACTCTGGTTTTCTGCCAAGTCTTTGCACATGCAATTCCCTCTGCCTAGAATACTCTTTTCTGCTCTGGCTAACCCCGTTGGTTACCTACTAAAAATCCACTCTTTTCATTTTGCCTACAGAATCCTGGAAATCCTTGATCTCAGAGAAGGCAGGCCCAAGACCTGGTCTAGAGGTAGGCGTGTTACCCAATTCTGACTAATTGTTTGTACAAGGAAGTCACTGTGAAATATCTGGAAGGATTTTCGCTACTTGATGATAGCAAGATGTGCAAGCAAAATCTCTCAACCTCATGCTCTCCTAGCTTTCTTTCCCAGAAATTAGTTGTGAGACCTGGACCTACTGCGGACCAGGGGGAGAAAGGAAAGAGATGCTGACTAGAATCCAGACTTCCTAGAGCCTCTGCACCAGTGCTGGAAACTCTTAGCACCAGGCATTTTGTTATGCAGAAAAATAACCTCCTCTTGCTTACACAATAGTTGACTGGGTATTACTTGAAGCTGAAAGTGTTTATGCTGGATATAGCTACCTTTCACAAGCTAAATCCTGCTTGTCCTTCAGGACTCAGTGAAGTCACCATTTGTAACACCTGTATCAGATTAAAGAACCCCATTCCCAACCCTGTGCATCTGTAACTTCTTTAGTCATAACATAATGGCTAAAAGCACTAGCTCCAAAACCAGATTGCCTACCCACCACTAGTTAGTAATCTTGGGCATGTTATTTATGCCCTCTGTGACTTAGTTTCTTCATCTGTTAAATGGAGATAGATTATTATTAATTTATCAATTGTCACAGGGATTAAAATGCATGTAGTGTGCTTTGTAATTGGCTCTTGATAATCACTCAATTAATGTTTGCTGTTATTAATTAAAACAAGCTTCATCATACTCTATCACAATAGCCTAATAGTCCTCTTCCCAGATAGATCATAAAAATAATGAAGGCAGAGGCTGCATCTGTCTAGTTTATTGCTGTATTATTTTTGTTGTTGTTTTTTAAGTATATGTTATTGATTATACTATTACAGTTTTCCCAATTTTACCCCTATATCCCCCCTCCCCTGTACCCGCAGCCCCCCAGCATTCCCCCCTCCTTAGTTCAATGTCCATGGGCTGTACGTATAAGTTCTCTGAATTCTGTTTCCTGTACCTTTTTTACCTATCCCCATCTATTTTATGCCTACCAATTATGCTTCTTCTTCCCTGTACCTTTCCCCTCCTATTCCTCCTCTCCCCCTCCCCACTGAAAACCCTCCATGTGATGTCCATTTCTCTGATTCTGTTCCTGTTCTAGTTGTTTGCTTAGTTCTTGTTTTAGTTGTGTTTCTTTTTTTTTAGGTTCATTTGTTGATAGCTGTGAGTTTATTGTCATTTTATTCTTCATAGTTTTTGATCTTCTTCGATTTCTTAGATAAGCCCATTTAACATTTCATATAATAAGGGTTTGGTGATGATGAACTCCTTGAACTTGACCTTATCTGGGAAGCACTTTATCTGCCCTTCCATTCTAAATGACAGCTTTGCTGTATAAAGTAATCTTGGATGTAGGTCCTTGCCTTTCATGACTTCAAATACTTCTTTCCAGTCCCTTTTTGCCTGCAGGGTTTCTTTTGAGAAATCAGCTGACAGTCTTACAGGAATTCCTTTGTAGGTAATTCTCTCCTTTTCTCTTGAGGCTTGTAAGATTCTCTCTTTATCTGTCATCTTGGGTAACTTAATCATGATGTGCTTTGGTGTGTTCCTCTTTGGGTCCAACTTCTTTGGGACTCTCTGGACTTCCTGGACTTCCTGGAAGTCTATTTCCTTTGCCAGATTGGGGAAATTTTCCTTTATTATTTGTTCAAATAAGTTTTCAATTTCTTGCTCTTGTTCTTCTCTTTCTAGTACCCCTATCATTCAGATATTGGAACATTTCAAGTTGTCCCAGAAGTTCCTAAGACTCTCTTCATTTTTTTTGAATTGTTTCTTCATTCTGTTCTGGTTGGATGTTTATTTCTCCCTTTTGTTCCAAATTGTTGATTTGAGTCCTGGTTTCCTTCCTGTCACTGTTGGTTCCCTGAATATTTTGCTTTATTTCATGTTGAGTATCTTTCATTTTTCGACCAAGCTCAATCAGTTTTGTGAGCATTTTGATTACCAGGGCTTTAAATTCTCCATCAGATAGGCTGGCTATCTCCACATCACTTAGCTCTCTTTCTGAAGCTTCGCTCTGTTCTTTCATTTGGGCCATATCTCTTTGTCTTGTGGTACCTGTTAAGTTGCAAGGGAACGGGGCCTTAGGTATTCACCAGGGCCTGGCAACCCTCCTTGCTGCGCTGCAACACTGCCTGTGGGGGAGGGGCCAGAGAGGGAACAATGCAGCTTGCTTGCTCAGCTCTAGCCTCACTTTCCAACAAACTCTTTTGTGAGACTGGGAGTTTCTTCCACTGCAGCAACCGCCATAGTCCACAGTCAGCTCTGAGTCTCAGTTTCCCGTTCAGCCAGCCCTGCCCATGCGGTCCGCTGCCTTGCCTTGGGTCCTCTCTGTCCTCCTGTCTTACTGGTCTGGTTGGTCTGGTTGACTATTTCTTTAATTCCTTGGTTGTCGGAATTCCATGCAGTTTGATTTTCTGACACTTCTGGTTGTATATTGATTTTAGATTGGTTGTTATCCTCCTTTTGGTTGTGCAAGGAAGCAAAGGGTTTCTATCTACCCCTCCATCTTGGCCGGAACTCTCTGTTGTTTTGTTTTCAGAAATACTTCTATACAGGTTAAGCTTAGTTGTAACTCCTGAATAGACGTTAAAGACAAGTTATTGATAAACATCTCATATTACTCATAGACTAAAAACTACATTCGTGGGCATCAATTATAAGATCATATGTTACCAATGAGATTTCCCCCAAAATATTTCTTGTTAAGATAGGGAAGAACCAAGAAAGCAATTTATTTATAAAGCTGAAGTCTGAATAATAAGACTTTTGTAACACTAACTTTGCCTGTTTATTCTTTTTCCTAGGGAATTTTTATTTTTTATATTTATTTTTTGTTGTTTGATTACAGTTGTCCCCCCCCATTGCTCTCTATATTCCTTCTTTTTTAATCCTCACCCAAGGACATGTGCCCCCATTGAGAATCCAACCCACAACCTTCTGATGTATGGGACAATGCTCCAAGCAGCTGAGCCCCCTGGCCGGGGCTGTTGCAATGTTCTTATGAATACCTGGCCTGAAGATACTGCCCTGTGAGTCTTTATTAAATACACAAGCATATATTACACAGTGCGAACAGTATATGAAATGGAAACCGAGTTAAACATTAACCCAATTGGAAAAGCTTTTGGTTTTTTTTCACGTGAAGCCAGTGAAAGGAGTTAAAAAGCGCCTTAGTGAGTTCTAGAAGGCCACTGCAGGAAGAATTCCCTTTGTTGGCTCAAAGGACAAAATATCCATGTGCTCACAAAGCCCCTGGCTAGTGGACTTCACTCAGTCAAGACAAAAAAAAATCACTAATCAGCCAAAAGATATTCAACAGTCAGTGATTGGGCCAATTGTCCATAAGCGTGTTCCCTTGGCCTTGTCCAAATCTGGCCTTTAAAGATGGCACCTGTAATCAAAGATAGAATGTGGGAAACAACTGTTAATCAAAGCCGACCAATTCCAGGTAACCGTTCCCCAGTGTCTTTCTTGGTTCGTGTTGATTTACCATGCTTTTTCTTGCCATTCCCACCATCAGCAAGCCAGCTCCCTCTCTGCGGGCTTTCAACTCACCCTTCACTTGGGCTGGGACATCAAGACAAAGCTATTCTGTGTGTGTGTGTGTGTGTGTGTGTGTGTGTGTGTGTGTGTGTGTGTGTG